>SZWC01000050.1:237637-273492 GCA_023375785.1 Penium margaritaceum | reverse complement strand
TCTCTCTCTCTCTGTCTCTCTCTCTCTGTCTCTCTCTCTCTCTCTCTCTCTCTCTCTCTCCCTCTCTCTCTCTCTCTCTCTCTCTCTCTCTTGTTATTATCTTCAAGCAACAACTGTGTCAATGTTTTGAAATAAGTGACATGGGCTCCCTAAACTAATACCGCGACATTCAGGTACACCAGCCTGCTGGAGCAAGAGAGATCTAGCTCAATCAGGCCACTTATGCTCAACGCCTTGCTGAAAATTTCCAACTGGGTGATGCCAATCCCATGGTCACTCCGTTGGCCACACAACATGGACTCACAAAGATTCCTACATTGAGTGACATTCTTGCTCCAGCCACTGCCAATGTCTTTCCCATCATGGCGTGGTCCCAGATGTATGCCTCTGTGGCTACCCAACCTGATCTCTCATACGCTGTTGGCATCCTCAGCCAAGGCTGCCAGAATACTACAGACGGTCATATCGTCAGTGCCAGATGCAGCATTTGGTACCTATACTCCACGGCCATGCTTGGCCTTTGCTATTCTCCACTGGCAAAAATATTCTGCGTAGATTCTGTGATGGGGATTTCTTTAGAGATCACGCCACCAGCCGTTCCACCTCTGGATACATTGTTCTCCTCAATGGTGGCCCCGTCAGTTGGCGCTCCAAAAATCAATCGGTGGTGGCCCTCTCCTCTGTCAAAGCCAGATACATCACCAAAAGCAAGGCCACTCGCGAAGCCGTCTGGCTCCGCATGCTGCTGTCCAAGCTCGGGTTTGACCAACTGCCCGCTACTCCCATCACCTCTGACAACGAGGGTGGCATTGCTCTTTCTGAAGATCCTTTCAGCCATGATCGTACTTAGCATGTGCGGCACCAGTATCGATACATTTGTGACATTGTTGCCGATGGTGAAGTCTGCATGCTCTACATCCCCACTGAGCTCCAGACTGAGGACATGTTCACCAAACTGCTCTTCGGTTATCGCTATGGTTCTCTTTGCGCTTGCCTCAGCCTCATCTCATTGCCTTCTCCCTCTATCTCTGGGGCGTCTCCTTCTGTCCCTCCCATATGAGATGGACAGAGATGGCTGTTGGCAACACGTCTTAGAGTTTTGTTTCTGTGCCCCCCAAATGAGTCATTGGCACAGACACGAGATGGCCAAGGCTGTCATGCCTCTCTCTTCTCCTCTCTAATATTCCTCGCATGGCCTCCCTGATTCCTCCACATGAGGCATTGAACCCAATGGCCGTGCACAGAACTGCCGCGCCCATCGCTCATGCTTCTACCTGCTCCTATTGCCTGCGCATTTTCTACTGCCAGCATGCCCCCTTCGCATCGCGTTTCAAACCTCAAACACCACCTGCGCGCCTCGGTCCCCGCTCCGCGACAATCTCTGCCTGCTCTCCTTGTCTCGTTGACCATCACTCTTCTCTGTCTCGCGGACAACTTCAATTTTTTTCTGCATGCTATCTGGCTTGGCCCTTCCGGGGGGGGGGGGGGGGGGCATTGCCTCCACTTTTGCATTCTGCCATGCTTCATGACCCTCCGGTTCTACGTTCTGTGATGTGGAGTTTGGGGGTGGTCGTGAGCTGATTCAGTGGTGGTTCCACGTCTTTTGGATCTTCTTCTGGGTCGTTCACCATCCATCCTAATCCTCCCTCCCTCCTTTCCTTCTGGACAATCTCGAATTTTTTCCATCCCCTTGCTATGCGTTGGGTTACTATCTTCACATTTGCAATTCCACCTTCTTCTTTACTCCAGGTTTCCCCATCTCATGGTGTACTGCGGGTGGGAGAATGACGGCCTGTTCGAGCAAGTGCTCCCGTCCTGTCCAATGGTCTCCCATTGTCCCATCCAATAGGGCCATCCGGCTCAGTTTAAGGTCTACAAGAGCAAGTTCCAGAAAACTAGCAGATGTCCGTGCTGATAATCAATATGACGTGACCAGTACAAAATGAGGTGGCAAAATGTCCACGGTCCTAGTTTCAAGCCAATCCAACGACCTGATTGGGAGATCTGATGTTTCAATGTTTCCTATGTCATCGACTGCCGGTGTCTGGGTGACCATGGACGACGGCTCCATGCATTAGCTAGAGAAAATAAAATGGCAAGAGGTGCAGGGTCAAGACCTAATGGGACAAATATCAAAAAAGGACCTAGATTCTTGGATTGCCTTGTCAGAGTGTGCTGACAAGGAAAAAGGTATCTACCCTTACGTTTTAGGTAAGGTGAGATCCTTGAGTGTTAGCCATGGACACATTGTGATTCTTGCGGGGATAATGGGTTAGGTGATCACTAGGAGTATGCCATCGGAGTTTTTCTAGCTCTCTAAGTTGTGTGTGATTGTTCAGCCTACTTACTAGGCTAGTTTCCTCTCTTGTGTGAGATAATGGACTCTAGTGTGTGAGCTTTTGACTCCATGGCTAAGTGGCTACGTGGTGGCTTGTGAGAGGACTGACTTGCTAAAACTCTAGCTCTATATGTACTCCATCATTTTGAGTGATTCAATAACCATTTTTTAGCTCCAATGATGCCCTTTCAATCCCATATGCACGTTGTTCCAAGTCTACGTCTCTCCTCCAGATCCAACACTTGGTATTAAAGCCAGTTTCTGCCAGATTCAGCCAGCACAGGCCTTCACTTTGAGAGTGACGAGTTAGGGTCAAACGTTGACCAAGTTTGCAAATCGACCACTATATTTTCAAGTTCACAAGACAAACTTTCCAACGAGCCCATGATCACGCAGATCCAACAGTTAGATACAGAGTTATGCTCAAAACAAGGTCGGCTAAGGCTACTCTCTTTTCTCTAAGCAAGACATTTACCTTGTAATGAACATAACTCTATTATTTCTTCATGAAACTTAAAATGTAGGACATGCGAATGAAAGAAATTTTCCCAAGCTTTCCATTGAAGGAAAATTCATTGTGTTCCATGATTACGTTTGGGAGAAACACCGTTTATAAGTTGTTTGGTTTGAGTTGGAGTTGGAGCAGCAGAAAACCCTGTTTTAAAAAGGGCATATCTTTCCAAGTCCCCTGTTGATGATCCAGTATTGTGGGTCCATCTGAAAGGTTTTCAGCTTAATTTTCAGTGGTGGGATCCGTTTTCCATAATTACCAGTCTTCTGGCCTCTAGACTCTATTTTCTGTCAGAAAGATTTTAGGAAGTTGTAGCAGCAGAAGCAGGGGTAGCGTCGCCATACAAGGGAAGCGTTGAGCATCACCAAGACTCAAAATGACAGCAGCACGCATCGTGATAACAAGCCAGCCTTTGGAGAGGCTGGAAGGACGTGCAGAATTCACGTTTAGAAAGATCCATACTTCCCTCCCTTTGGAGGAGAGGGGCCTATGGGAGGTGGTGAGCGGCGACGAGCCGCTCATCAGATCCTTCAAAAGCTCACCAAATCCTCCACTCACCAGGTCGTCCTAGAAAAGGAGGCGGGTACGGATCTTCCTAAATGTGAAATTTGAGCGCCCTTCCAACCTCTCCAAAGGTTGGGCTGATGTCACGATGCCTGCTACTACGATTTTGAGCCTTGGAGATGCTCAACGCTGCCCTTGAAAGGCGATGATACCCTTGCTTCTGCTATTGCTTCTGCCAGAAATTGTTCTGACAGAAAATCGACTGTAGAGGCCAGCACACTGGGAATTTGAAAAAACTGCATCCACCACTGGAAAATTCAGCTCAAAAACATTTAGATGGACCCATCAAACAAGGTCATCAACAGGAGATTTTTAAAGATATTTCGTTTTGAAAACAGGGTATACTGCTACTCCTACTCCAGCTCAGACCAGCCAACTTGTAACCAGCGTTTCTCCTAGACGTACCAATGGAATGTAAATGTGTTTCCACCAATGGAAAGCTTCGGACAATAATTTCATTTTCATGTGCTACGTTGAAAATTTGAGCAAGAAACGATAGCGTTATGGTCATTGCAAGGAGACTATCTTACAAAGAGAGAAGAGATTAGCCCTGGCTGACCTCGTTTTGAGTATAACTTTGCATCAACCATTGGAAATTTGCGATCTTGGGATCTTTCGAAAGCTTGTGTTACAAAATTCATGTGGTTAATCGTCAAATTTGGTCAAGGTTTGACCCAAACCCGTCACTCTCAAAGTTATGGCTTGCACTGGCTCAAGTTGGCAGAATCTGGCTCTGATACCTAGTGTTGGACCTGGAGGAGAGAGGTAGTCTTGGAGTAGCGAGCATGTGGGACTCAAAGGTCATCCGTTCTGGTGAAGAAAGGTTGTTAAAGAACTCAAAATAATGGAGTACATATAGAGCTAGAGCTTCGGTAAGTCGGCCCTCTCACAAACCAGACCACTTAGCCATGGAGGCTAAGACTCACACATTAGAGTCCACAATCTAATACAAGGGAGGACATGAGCCTAGTAATCAGGCTCACCAATCACACATGACCTAGAAAGGTAGAAAATGCTCTAGTCGCACACTCCTAGTGGTCACATAACCCACAATCCCACGGAGAATCGCCATGTATCCATGGTTAGCACACAAGTACCTCACCTCACCTAAAACGCTAGGAGAGGTACCTTTTTCCTAGCCAGCACACTCTGACAAGACAATCCGTAGAACAAGGACCTTTTTGGATATCTGTCCCATCAGGTGTTGACCCTGGACCTCCTTCCTTTTTCTTTTCTTAGGCTAATGCATGGAGTCGTCGGCCATGATCACCTAGAAACTTGCAGTCAATGACCCCAGAAACATCAAAATTTTACATTTCCCAATTAGACTGTTGGATCCGCCTATAACTTGGAAAGAAGAATTTTGTCCACTTGATCCTTTAAATGGTGAATTTGGATTGAAAATTGGAGCAGCCATCTGGTATCTTTCTGGAACTTATTGATGTGGACCTGAAACTGAGCCTGATGGTCCACGTCCCAACATAACCGTGTGCCACGAGTGGAGTCGGTTTCCTACAATCGAGAAGAGACAAGGTCCACCATGCCCGCCAAGTCCAGCCTGTCCAATGAAATAGGAAGAAGTGTGTGCCGCATTGCATCGGTCAGTGCCTGATGCTCTTTCGTCTTCTATACCTTATCAAGTCATAACAGACAACGAAGGCATGATCCCACGTTCTCAACAAAGCAGTTTTACTGCCTGATCCACCACTCAAACAGTGGCATCAAACACGTGAGATGCTCAAGCATACCTGTGGTATACACCCCAAAGATGTTGAACATGGCGTGGGTATCCGGCATGTTGACAAGCACCTCCAAAACCTCCTCCACCTTGTGTAGTAACACATCAAAATGTGCTTGACAGAACTTCTCTGTCCCGATCAAACTCCGCAAGATCGCTATCTCATCCGTCATTTGTAGATTGCCCATAATGCCCCTCGGCACCTACTCCATTCCCACCTTTAGGTATTGCTGTCATTTGCGGACTGAACCTATATCCCAACAGCCACCAATCCTCTTGGTAGCGCTATAAAGACTACTTGCAACTGTGGCACTAGATCTAAGAGGTATGTGTCATCCAAGTACACTAGCACTTGTCCAATCCTCCGTATTATTATCTGTGCAGTCTCGAATACATCCTGTTACACCAACACATATTGGAAGGGGCTGATGGTGTTCACCTGTTGTTTCCCCCTCTCAGACTGGAGAGCATAAGACCGAGCCCATCTTGGTAGTATAAACCCAAGGTTCTAATCAGAAAAGAAGGTATGTGCTTGAATTAGCCTCTTAAATCTCCTTGCCTGCAAAACCTCAAAGATGGTTGCATGTTCAACCAAGTTGTATGTAATTTTCATGGGAATACTAAGCAGTTTCCACACCAACTGATGGTGGAGCTACTGCATGGTGGTGAGAACCACCGTTACTTCCCTTGCCGATACTCCCATCGCTTGTTATAAAGGTCTCAACACTCTCTCCATCTCCGTCCTCATTATGCTTCTCATCGATCACCATAGCAAGCGTGGGATTTTCTCCTCCACCGCAATCAGCCAAATGCCTCCATCTGGCTTTGCCAACGCGATAAGCCTGCTGGTCACTATGAAATCTTGAGGTGTTGGATGGAACTACCTCTCACAGAAAGATGCAAGTAGCTTTTCTGACAGCCTAGGGAGACATTTATCTCCTATTACCATCGACGCAAGGTAGTCTAGTATCTATCCTAACGGCCTCGTCATCGTAACTCTAATATGAGCTAATAGAGCTCTTCATGTTAGAAATTGGGCCTTTTGACATAGTTTCAGGTGCATAAAAGCAATCTCCAGGAAACTACCAGAAACCTACTTCAATTGTCAATCTGATGTTACCATTTCAAAGATCAGGTGGCAAAATTACTACGGTTCCGGTTTCAGGCTGATCGAACGGTCAGATTAGAATATATATGAAATTTCAAAGTTTTCGGGGTTATCAGCCACCAGTATCTGGGTAACCATGGGTGACGGCTCCATGCCTTAGCCTGGGAAAAGAAAAAGGGCAAGACGTCCAGGATGAAGACCTGATGGGACAAATATCCAAAAAGGTCCTTGATCTAAGGATTGCCTTATTAGAGTGTTCTGACTATGTGAAAAGTACCTCTCCCTACTTTTTAGGTGATGTGAGATCCTCTTCAAGGTGAAGTCTGGCATATCACAGGTGGAGAAGGCGGATCTGGCATGGTACAAGGACTCAGGATGCACCAAGAGTCTAGCACATCACAATGAGTGGTTTATGCAACTGCTCTCCAATCCTCCTTGACCTATTGTTTTGGGTGATGATCGGGTCGTATATGCTGAGGGAGTTGGGATTGTGGAGATGTGGTTGGAGACCTTGCATGGTATTGAAGTGGGAGTGTTTCATGACGTGCTACACATGCCTGATGCTGCATTCAACCTCCTTTTAGTCTCTTCTCTCACCAACACAGGAGTGCGCGTCATCTTTTAAGATGACTATGACTACATCCTTGATAAGGGCACAGGAGAGGAGTTGGCTAGGTCGGTGAAGGAAGGCGACATGTACCTCCTTCTAGGGGTAACCAAGATTCCGTAAGAGCAAGGTCTTACATTGACGTTGTATTCATCAGATTGCAAGATCTAGCATGTGCGATATGGCCACATCGACATGCGCCCCTGGCAACAGCTTTAAGCGAACCAGATGGTACATGATTTGCACACCATCTTCGACTTTGAGTAGCACTTGTGCATCAGCTGTTTGGAGGGGAAGCCGTATCATGAGGCATTCTTTGGAGTGGGAGAGCACGCAAAGGAGGTGCTAGAGATGGTTAAGACGGGCGTGTGTTGCTCGATGCACACCCAAAGCTTTGGAGGCTCTGGTTATTTCTTAAACTTCATTGATGATTTCAGCCATTACACTATTGTATACCTTCTTCCTTCCAAGGACCAGTGCTTTGACAGGTTCCAGGAGTTCAAGGCAATGGTGGAGATCCCAAATGGAAATAAAATCAAGGTGTTCATATTGACTGTAGTAGATAGTACCTGAGCAAGGAGTTTCAGGGCATCAGCTGGCATCAAGGCGCAACGTACTGTGCCAACTCGCCATGAAATCAGATGGGACCGGCAACTACAAAATGTGGAGTTCTGTGGTGTCACTCTTCTTATAAAACAAGACGGTTGAAGGGGTCAACCTCAGTGACCTCCTACTCACTACAGTAAAACAATGTGGGAGAATGTGCCAACCGCACCATTGTTGAGTCAGCACGCTCCATGCTGCATGTGGCTCGGCTTAGCCACAACTTTTGGGCTGAAGTAGTGAGCACTATGGTGTACATCAAGTATCATAGTCCAACCAAGGCACTGGAGTAAATGACACTGTATGA
Source organism: Penium margaritaceum (assembly GCA_023375785.1). NCBI lineage: Eukaryota > Viridiplantae > Streptophyta > Zygnematophyceae > Desmidiales > Peniaceae > Penium > Penium margaritaceum. The sequence continues at coordinate 265,716 of SZWC01000050.1, read as the reverse complement.
GGCATGGTTCGGCAAGAAGCCAAGCATGGATCACCTTGGTGCATTTGGCAGCTTGGCGCACATGCACATACCCAAGGAGAAGCGACAAAAGTGGAACGCAAAGAGCGAACAGATGTTGATGAGTGGCTATGACGTGGCAAGCAAAGCCTATTGCGTCTACGAGAGGGATACTGACCACGTGATAATCTCCAAGGATGCAATGTTCAGTGAGAGAAACATCAGTAGTACCAATATTGTTTGTAAAGAGGCAGCAAAACCATCAAAACCAGTAGCTGACAAAGTAGTGGGAGCATAAATCACTCGTACTACGGTATTCATTGATCCTCCCTCGACTATGATAGTGGTAAAACCAGTCTACTCTTCCATGTTCTATGTAGCATATACAAAAACCTCATTGGAAGGAGATCCAGCACCACCAGCAGTGATAGTTGTACTATCATGATCGCGCTAGCTGCCCGCTAATGCTCTAGCACCAGGTCGTAGGTACCCTCTCAGGGTGCGCTATAAGCTTGGTGAACCTAGTTATTTATAGATGTTGTAGAAACCAGAACAGATGAATTTTGTAGTTGCAACAGATTCAGATGAGCCAACTCCCTATAAAGAGGCCATGGCAGCACCAAATGTAGTAAATTGGATACAATCTTTGCACCATGAAATACAGTTATTGCTGGACAACGGCATGCTGGAGCTGACTGAGCATCCACCTAGACACAAGGTGATCAAGTGCAAATGGGTGTTGATGAAGAAGTGGGGAGCAAATGGCAACCTTGAAAAGTACAAGGCGAGGCTGGTTGCAAAGGACTAATTTCAATAGGAGGGCATTGACTACTCTAAACGATTTTTTGCTATTGTAAAGATTGCCTCTATGTGCACGCTCCTCTCTTATGCAGCAACCGAGGACTTTGACATCCACCACATGGATGTCAAAAAAGCATTCTTGAATGGTGACTTGGAGGATGAGATCTACATGGAGCAACCGGAGGGATTTGTCATGGATGGCTAGGAGCACCTGGTTTGTAAGCTGCAAATGTTGTTGTATGGCCTCAAGCAAGCGTCGTGCACTTGGAACCAGAATTTGGGCGTGGCGCTACAGTGCATGGGGCTTGAGTGTAGCGAGCATGACTACAGTGTCTATCACTAGTAGCATGAGCATGAGGTCCTGATCATCATTGTATATGTAGATTACATGCTCTTCCTTTTCAACAACATGTTTGCACTGTAGGAGTTCAAAGAGGCCATGTAGGAGTGCTTCTACATGTGTGATCTCTAAGAAGCATCATACTTGAAGGCGTGACGGTAGCACACGTATCATTATGTTGCAACAGAGCCGCTACATGAAGGATTTCCTGCAACGGTTCAGCATGGCAGAGGCTAAGCCCATCCGCACGCCGCTTGAGACGTAGTAGTACCTCGTTAGCTTCACTAAAGAATCGGATGTAGCTGAGCGGCAGAATTACGAGAGCACCATTGGCAGTCTCATATACCTGATACTGTCAACCAGGCCAGACCTCATAGAGGATGTGAGTGGTGTGAGCCAGTACATGGAAAATCTCGAACCTGAGCACCAGAAGGTATTGAAGCGGATCTTCTCCTACCTTGGTGGAACCATCAACAACGTCATCACATACAATGGCACCAACAGCAGTTTCATCAGCTACACAAACAATGAAGTCAATATCTAGACATGTGTTTCTCATGATTGGGAGTACCATGAAGTGGTGCACCAAGCGAGAGGTGGTTGTGGCCACCTCATGCACGGAAGCTCCGTACGTGTCTCTCAGCTTTGGAGAAAAAATAGTAGTTTGGCTTGAGCGTCTTATGGCGGAGATGAGTGACAGTACAACTGTTCCTGGTCCTATGCATGAGGACAACGTGAGTGCAGTACTACTTGCCAAGAATCCTGAGCACCATTCTTGCATCAAGCACATTGACATTGCCTATCACTTTATCAGGTACATGGTGAAGGAGGGTGCTTTTAAGCTAGAGTTTACTACAACCAGCAAGTAGGTTGCTAATTTCTACACCAAGCTAATGATACGTGAGAAGCAGTAGTTATGCATAAAGGCATATGGACTCAGTCTACTTTGACTACGGCAAAGTAGAAGATTGTTGAAAATTAGGCCATTTGACTCAATTTCAGGTCCACATGAGCAAGTTCAAGGAAACTAGTAGATTCCTGCTACGATCGTGAATCAGATTTCACTATTAAGATCATGTGGCAAAATTTCTACAGTACAAATGTGAGGCCAATCCAATGGTCCAATCAAGAGAGATTTTTTTTTAAAGTTTCCGAGATCACCGATCGTCGGTGTCTAAGTGACCATGGGTGACGGCTCCATGCCTTAGCCTGAAAATAGAAAAATGGCAAGAGGTCCAGGGTAAAGACCGTAACGGATAGATACCCAAAAAGGTCCTTGATCTTGGGATTGTCTTGTCAGAGTGTGCTTACTAGGAAAACGGCACCTCTTCTTCCTTTTTAGGTGAGGTAAGATCCTTGTGTGCTAGCCATGAACACATGGGAATTCTCCATGGGATTGTACATTGTGTAACCACTAGGAGTGTGCCATGAGAGTATTTCCTAGCTCTCCAGGTTGTGTGCTGGATGAACCTGATTGCTAAGCTGATTTCCTCTCTTATGTAAGACTGTAGACTCTACTGCATGAGTTAGCTTCCATAACTAAGTTGTGTGGCTTTTGAGAGGGCTGACTTGCCCAAGCTCTAGCTTTGTATGTACTCCATCATTTTGAGTGATTCGAAAACAATTATTCAGCACAAATGTGTCAGAAGAATGCAGGAACGAGAACAGCGGTAGCAGAAGCAAGCAGAAGCATCGAACATGCAAGTGTACGTCAGCAGAGTGACGTAGGCAAGAGTGGTCCGAGGAGTTAGTCGTGGGAGCTGATAGAGGCTGAGACGCGAGGTAGCTTAGGTAGACAGGTTGACGTGAGAGAGAGTGCTGGCGAGAGGAGTGATGGTTGGCGGAGTATGAGAGCTGAGCGAAGGAACGTGAGTGACGGAGCGAGGTGCTGAGAGTTGGCGAAGGCAGGAAATGCGAGGGACGGGCAGAGCGAAGACACGGCGGCGAAGTTGCGGAACCAAGGGGGAACAATATGGGTAGAACTGTTCTGGTTAACTAGGGAGGGAATAAACATCCTCCGTACATACTGCAGAACAGGACAAAGGAAGTATTAACGGCTTCTTTCCCCTAGCCGGACGCGTGGCGACATAGTCTCTTATTAGGGGCGGCTTGGCTTCGGCAGAACGGTCGTGTCCGACCAGCCGTTGCCAAGGTGGTTCGGTGCGGGACCTGAACCAGTATCGAGCACTCGGCTTATCCGAGGGATGTATATAGTGAGGAAGACCTTGTCGGAGTCATATTTCTGACAGCCCCCCTGAGTCCGACAAGGTATCGACACTTGAGTGCCTATAGGGCACCATTGTCTAGGTGTCTTTGTCTAGTGGGGGGATTCACCACTCGACAAAGGGAGAGAGTGATCATGTTGCAGAGGTTTGGGTTCCACGCTGCTGCCACAAGAGTGTGCCACATTGCTGCGACGGGTGACACTTCGTCGATAACTTTGTGGTAGACAGTATGGGTGGTGTCTCGTAAGCATCCTTTCATGTCCTGCAGGGTCGTTGTATATGCCCTTGGGGGACATCCTGGGTTGTCATAAACTCCTTCCAGAAAGAGGGAGAGTTGATACCCGCGGAGGAAAGAGTGCTTTGTCTTGACTTGTATGCCACCATACCAGTCGTGGATGTTTTCTCCCAACTGATCAAGAACTGGAATGTGTGTCCAGTCGAGGGCTTGTACTGTCATGATGGTTGNCACATTGCTGCAACGGGTGACACTTCGTCGATAATTTTGTGGTAGACAGTATGGGTGGTGTCTCGTAAGCATCCTTTCATGTCCTGCAGGGTCGTTGTATATGCCCTTGGGGGACATCCTGGGTTGTCATAAACTCCTTCCAGAAAGAGGGAGAGTTGATACCCGCGGAGGAAAGAGTGCTTTGTCTTGACTTGTATGCCACCATACCAGTCGTGGATGTTTTCTCCCAACTGATCAAGAACTGGAATGTGTGTCCAGTTGAGGGCTTGTACTGTCATGATGGTTGGTTGTTGGAGGTGTATGACAGTTGCTGGTGTTTTATCCGCCAGCATGATTTGGCAGAATGGCTTCTTGTGCCGAAGTGATGGGTGATCGATTCGGTGCAGGGCTAAGAGCACGTCCGCGAGTTGAAAGAGGGAACGTAGAATGCGGCAAGGGGAAGGCAGGTGCAGACGCACCGCGAGAGATTTGTTGCTTTCGGGGTTGCAAGTTGCTGCGGAAACTGGCAGCTGACGCGTGCAGGTCCTTGTGCCTTTTCGCAGATGCTGGTGATTGCTGATGATAAAAATGGAGGCTGATGACAATGGAGTGGGTGCAGGGGCGAACCGCGTGTGTGAGCGGAAGTTTCGGCGAGGGCGCAGGTCGTCGCGGAGAAAGGCGATGCGACCGGGCGAATCCGTGTGCCGAGCGAATGATAGAGGCGGATGATGGCGGAAGAACGATGGATGATGAAGTGGGCGCAGGGGCGGACCGCGTACGCTGATGGAAGTTTCGGCGTGGGCGCGGGTCGTCGCGACTCGAGCGATCCGACCGAGTGGATCCTTGTGCCGGGCTGAAGTTGATGCTGAAGCGGAGGAAACGATTGATGAAGGAGTGGGCACAGGGGTGAACCACGTGCGTTGCGAGATTTTTGGCGTGGGCGCAGGTCGTCGCGGAATGGGCGATGCGACCGGGCGGATCCTTGTTCCGAGCTGAGAACGAGGCTGAAGAAGCGATTGATTGATGAGTGGGCGCAGGGGCGGAACCACGTGCGCTGAAGGAAGTTTTGGCGTGGGCGCAGGTCGTCGCGGAAGAGGCGATGCGACCGGGCGGATCCTTGTGCTGAGCTGGAAGCGATTTGCGGAAGTGGAGGAAGCGATTGATTTGATGAGTGGGCGCAGGGGCGGAACCACGTGTGCGATAGAGCGATGCTGATAATGCTGATGATGATGATGGATGGCGACGTGAAGGATGCTGATGATGAGGAGGAGGCAATGCGGAGGCGAAGCGGATGATGCTAATGACAGAGAGACGGACATGAGGCAGGAACGGGCGGCTGATGAAGCTGAGAGAACTGGAGTGAGGAGGAGGAGGAATGATGGAGGTGGCTGAAGACGAAGACCTAGGGCTAATGATGATGGAGAAGACGGGAGGCGGAGGGCGACGCGAGCGAAGAGAGTCGAGATACGATACGGCAGATGGAGAGGATGCGATAGGAAGGCAGAGCGATGCAACCGTTTCTTTTCAGCGTTCAGGAGAGTGACGGCTTGTTCCCCAGTTGGCGCGGAAGTGGGAGCAGGAAGACTGGTGGTGTCCGATATCCTGTCAGCTGAAAAGGTTGGTTGCAGTAGAGAGAGTCAGGCAGCAGGCAGGGACACTGGGCTGCTGATGCCAGGAGAGTGACGGCTTGTTCCCCAGTTGGCTCGGAAATGGGAGCAGGAAGACTAGTGGTGTCTGATATCCTGACAGCGGTAGTTTTGGCTGCAGCTGCTGACGAAGCGAGGAGGTGGTGCGAGAAGGCGGCTCGAGATGATAGATGCGGGCAAGATGAAGATGGCGGCAACGAAGGAGCAGATGAAGCTGACGGGGCAGGATGAAAACGGAGGAGATGCCAGCGGAGGCAAATGCAATGCGGTGGCGGTGGATGGGAGGCTGCAGGAAGCTTCTTGGTAGTTGACGGTAGGCGGCGGCTCAAGAGTTGCTTGCAGCTGATGTGGGCGACTCGTCACCGGTTGTTAGCCTCGGGCGCGAAAAATGGGTACAGGGCCTCCTCAGGATGACAAGGCTTTTCTTCAGCGTGGAGAACTCGTCAGGCAGAGCTCCTGATGTCAGCTGCGAACGAAGCGGCGAGGCGCGAGATGGTGGTAGTGGCGGCAGGAGAATGCGAGCCGAGGCAGTGAGGCAAGGATGACAGTAGAGCGATGACGCGGTCACGGAACTCCAGGTGATGTTGCTTGAAGCTCTGATATCATGTCAGAAGAATGCAGGAACGAGAACAGCGGCAGCAGAAGCAAGCAGAAGCATCGAACATGCAAGTGTACGTCAGCAGAGTGACGTAGGCAAGAGCAGTCCGAGGAGTTAGTCGTGGGAGCTGATAGAGGCTGAGACGCGAGGTAGCTTAGGTAGACAGGTTGACGTGAGAGAGAGTGCTGGCGAGAGGAGTGATGGTTGGCGGAGTGTGAGAGCTGAGCGAAGGAACGTGAGTGACGGAGCGAAGTGCTGAGAGTTGGCGAAGGCAGGAAATGCAAGGGACGGGCAGAGCAAAGACACGGCGGCGAAGCCGCAGAAGCAAGGGGGAACAGGATGGGTAGAACTATTCTGGTTAACTAGGGAGGGAATAAACATCCTCCGTATATACTGAAGAACAGGACAAAGGAAGTATTAACGGCTTCTTTCCGCTAGCCGGACGTGTGGCGACATAGTCTCTTATTAGGGGCAGCTTGGCTTCGGCAGAACGGTCGTGTCCGACCAGCCGTTGCCAAAGTGGTTCGGTGCGGGACCTGAACCAGTATCGAGCACTCGGCTTATCCGAGGGATGTATATAGTGAGGAAGACCTTGTCGGAGACATATTTCTGACAAAATGATGTCTCCACATGCTCATTACTCCAATGCTACCTCTATTTTCTAGATCCAACACTCCACACCCCATTTACAGGAACTCTGTAGGAGCTCGACGTGCCATACATGTCATCCATGCTGGTGTCAGTGGCTCCTTGGTTGAGTAGTTTTCATGTAGCCATGCCAGCACCTCAGGTCTAGGTGATACCAAAGAAGTACTATCCAAGGCATCACACGTCTTGGGAAGTGTTCCTCAGCTAGAACTTGGTCACCACCCTTCTTAGTCACTGCTCCCTCATCTTCTCATCTTTTTGGCACAAGCAATGTAATGGGAATGGACGTCCTACGGGCCGTGAATGTAAGCCAAACTCTCTCTAAAGCTCTTTTTACTCCCCCTGTAGGAACCAGGTGCCCAAAAATCTCACCTAGTCAACGTCTTAGCTGTGCCTATGCTATGGATGTATCATGAGAGTGAGGCTTGGCGTCGCCTGGAGTAGTAGAGGACGTGCGGTGTCCGTGAAGTAGTAGGCATACCACACTAGGGCACTGACACTGTTGCTCGCATTGAATCTATTTTTTGTACTCAGATCTGTGAGAAGACAAAACAGAGAAGCTCCTCCATACCATATAGTCAGTCCCACTCTAATCCCTCTGTCTACCACCAGAGACACTCCTAGTAATTATTCCTCCCCTCCTCTCCACTTGTGCCATCTGCTACTTACTGCTACTTACCTCTACTTGTGGTATCCTTTTAAATATCTCTCCCTCTTCTCTAGACACTCTTTGACGCTACATCTGCCCGTCTCGGTCCTCCTCTTCCCATTGTGGTGCCAGACTAGGCTTTCTCTATGATCCTTTCTATTGCGTCTATCACCATCCCTCTCTTTCGGGGCTAGTCCTCATAAGTCTCTCTGGCTTACTTTCTGGCCACTGCTGCACCTCCGCCACTGTACCTAGTCCCACGACCTCTCGCTGCCTCCGTCTGTTATACAACCATGCCTTGGATCTTGGTCTAGTCTTTTTGTTTGATGAAGAGGAGAGAGGGAGTCTTGGAGCAACGACCATGTGGGACCAAAAGGGCATTACTTGTGCTGGATAATGGTTATGGAATCACTAAAGATGATAGATTACATGTAGAGTTAGAGCTTGGACAAGTCAGCCCTCTCACAAGCTATACCACTTAGTCATGGAGGCTAAAGCTCACACACAAGAGTCCATAATCTCATACAAAAGAAGAAATCGGCCTAATAATCAGATTGACCGATCACACGTGACTTAGAGAGCTAGGAAACACTCTCATGGCAAACTCTAGTGGTCACATAACCCATAATCCCATGGAGAATCACCATATGTTCATGGCTCGCATGGAAGGATCTCATCTTATCTACAAAGTAAAGAGGGGTACCTTTATACTAGTCAACACACTATGACAAGGCAATCCTAAGATCAAAGACCTGTTTTAAATAATTCTCGCACGAGGTATTGACCCTGGACCTCTTGCCTTTTTCTTTTCATAGGGTAAGGCATGGAGCCGTCACTCATGATGACCCAGACATCGGTAGTCGATGACACCAAAAACTAAACAATTTCATATCTTCGACTTTTGGATTGGCCTCAAACTTGGATTGTAGAAATTTTGTCACCTGATCTTTCCAATGGTATAGTTAGATTGATGATCACAGCAAGAATTTAATAATTTCCTAGAACTTGCTCTTGTGGACCTGAAACTGAGCAGGATGGCCATCCTGGATGGCCCAATTTCCTTCAACATTTGGTTTTGTTTATAGGTCAACATCAGTAGGATGGGAATACAATATATCGGCACCTTTCTGTCTTCATATTTGACATCAGCGTACATCAGCCTACATGTGCTCTCAATGAGTAAAGTGAACAGAGTACAAAATAGCCTTTGTTGACTAACAGCTTATAGCAGCCTCAAACACAGGTACATTGGTATCAATAAGAGGTGCATCCATTTTAGAAGGTATAGCTCTACGGACAGTGGAATAAATGATGTATTCTGCCATTCTCAAGTTTGATATAGAGAGGATTGCTCTGTCAAAGTTGTAGTTTCAAACATCATGGATAATAGAGGCTTGCCATGTGACTTTGATAAAACCATCAGAGCACCAAAAAAGAGAGTGAAGATCTTGTGACATGGAACAAGTTGAACAGGAAGGCTCTTGCCTTTCTTTTGTCATGCATAGAGCCTTGAGTCCTTTCACACAAGCGGTTGTACAGTGGCAGCCGTAGTCTATACCAAATTAGGTAAGTTGTTCCAATCGTCCTCACTTGCCAACTATCTCTTCATTTTATAGCATCTTATCAGTATGAGGTTGGATAAACAAGAGTATGTCTCTGGATTCATGTTGAAATTTGAGACAATCTTACATTAAGCCACCAGCATAGAGTGGGACCTGAATCATGAAATGTAAGCCATGATATTGCTATAAAGCTGCCAAGAAGCTAGGGTCATATAATCGTAGTTATTGGATTGAAGAGCAAGCTACCTACACCACTGTCTCAAAGTACGTACAAAATGAAACCATGCATTGTAGCAGTTGTAAAGAAAACATAGCTGTATTTTCCTCTCAAAGTAGTGGCACCTTCCACAATACGTCCTCCTCTGGCTACATGAAAAAGAACTTCCCAAAGCGCAAAGGAAATTGCCAAAATTATAGCAAGGCTAGAATTTGGTCTATGAAGTGAAGGGAATCCAACGTAAAAGGAGGATATGGAATGGGAGAAAAGGGGAAAATAGTGAGTAGGATTCTACATTTTCATGGATGATTGTGCTTCCAAAAAAGGGAGGGTAATTCTCGGGCCACGAGTTTAGGACATGGATTTATACACAGATTTTCAAACCGCTTACAAGAAGTGAGATTTTGGTGTCTCTTGCTCCATGCAACAAGAAATTCAGAGTTTCTAATGGCAAGGTGTAGTCACTAGAGAGGATTGGTCATAAGCTTGACACAGTGGGTATCAACAACGTGGATTCAGACCTCAAGCTAGAGGAGGTAGTCTACCAGTCCTCCTTAACAGCCAACCAGCTCTCCGTCTACAAGATAACTAACCATGGCATGACAACAGTCTTCACGAAAATCAAAGCAATGATTTTTCCTACCAAGGATATCGACATCTCCTACTTTCCCAAAAAGGTTACTATACGGGTCCCTCACGTTGATGGTCTTTTCTTCTTGAAAACCAAGATGGAATATTAAATACCAAATCTTCAACCAAGAATGATGGTAAAAAGAGAAGAAACAGAGATTATGGTGATGAAGGGCATGTTAGAGCAGTGGAAGCAGCGACATTGGAAATTTGGCAAGAAAACATCAAGAAAAATCAGCCAAAGATGTGAGGCTGTTCATTTCAGCCAGAACACTCTCTCCAAACACCTTTTGCACAGGCACTTTTAACACGTGGTTCATGACACATTGGTCCTCATGGGAAAGCAAGAGCTAGTTGTGGAATGGAGCTAGATGATGAAGTTGAAGGAGCTGAGAGCTTGTGTGAGCCATGCCTTCTTCGCAAGGCCAAAAAGAAATATTTGTAGAATAATGGTACGCATACTTTTATTCCTGGACCTAATCCACTCTAATGTGTATGGTCCCTTTTGCATACCATCCAATGGAGATAACAGATGTTTCCTTATTTGCATCAATGACCACAACCACAATTTCTGGATGTACTGTCTAAAGAAAAGCAATATAAAAGGAAATGTGCAAGCCTTTAATACTATGGTTGAGCAACAGAGTAGTAAGAAGGTGAAGATGTTCAGGATGGATAATTAAGGAAAGAAAAAGAGTGCAGAAGGTGACTCAAGATACAACGTATTCAACACCCAAAATCCATCCCATACTCATCTGAAAATAACAACGTATCAGAGAGGTAGAACCAAACCCTCTTTTGCACGACATGGTACATGCTCTTTCACATCAAGTAACCTCCTACATTATAGGCCAAAGTAGCACATATGGCTCCCTATCTTGTGAACCTCATACCTCTAGCAGCTCCACAAAAGAGAGGTAAGAAGAAGGATGCGTAGCAGCTGAAGAAGCTGCAAGAAGCATGGTGAGGGGAGAAGTCAGATGCCTTTCATCTGAAGGCGCTCCATTAAACCAACTTCACTATGGTTCAGGTCAATGGGGCCCTGAAAATCTAGATGCAAGAGCACAAAAGTGTATCTCCATCAGCTACAATACCGTCCACAGAGCTTACATAATATGGGACGTAGGATCCAAGAATGTCATCCGTGACAAATATGTGGATTTTGACAAGATGTGTGTTGGTAAGGGAGAGTTTCTGTAACTCAAGAACACTCCTAAAGAGGGAAAGTGGGTGACCCTCATTTTGGAGGGAGACAAAGTACCATTACAGCAGCATGTTCATAGCTTGGATAGTACAACATGGAGAGGAGTTGATGAAAATGAATCAGAGGAGTCAGAAAATGAGCATGACGGATCTGACTGTCCTCACCACAAAGAGGATGCCTATCCTGTCATCTGTGATTTAACAGACCTGTAGCCTGTATACCAACAGCAAAAACCAGTAGGTCCAAGGAGAAGTTTACATCTCAAAGTACCTCAGCCGCATTATGATTCACAATGGAGTGAATGTACATGATTCAAATATTTATTCATGATTCAAGAGGAGTAAACATCAGTCACATAGGCACTCACTTGGCCTGAAAAAGCTGAGTGGGATGAAGCAGTACGTAATAATTAGGACTTTACTCATGAGAATGGGACATGGGTGCTGTTAGACAGACTTGTAGAGGCTTACATGGTGAGGTCCAAGTGGGTGCAGACAGTACAAAGGAAATAGGGTGGGAGGATAGACAAGTATAACGTTTTCGTGATGAAAAGGAGGTTCTTTAAATATCCTCGCATTGAGTACAAAAAAACATTTACTCCTGTTGTCATTTTTTCCTGTGTTTGATCAATTGTCACCGTTGCTCCTACCAAGAAGTTAGAAGTCCACCACATGGATTTCAAGGTAAATTTTCAATGCCAAACTTGACAAGGAGGCGATGATGGAGGTTTAAGAGGAGGTCGATGTTCCCTTAAAAAAGTGATGAAAATGAAAGAAACACACTATTGGCTAAAACAACCACTAAATGATTTGGTAGTGGAACATGGATACTTTCATGGCTAAGGAATTCTTCATGTTCCATGACAACAACCCTAGCGGAAAAATGCATGAAAGCGACAAATAAACTATGTTGGTCATCATGTATATCAATGCCTTGATTATTTGTTTTTCTGTAAGAGGCTACTGAGTAGCAGATTCTAGATGAAGCACATGGATTTTCTTTTGTTGAATATGTTTGCCTCTTCTTCAATGGTGTATGAAAAATCAGTAATGCTTTGTCCCATGTGGATGTATGACTCCTACATTCATTGCAGGATGACTCAAATATGCTTTTTCTCATGTGAGATATGACCCATGAGTACATCATGTGGGTGATTTGTTAACTTGGCAATTTTGTTGCTTCAGAAAAGTGAGAGGACATGAGTTCTATCCTGGTCCCATGCATATTTTGGTTGTTATGGAAGTTTCAAAGAAATAAAGTCCATATACTATTGGAAGCTACATGGTTGATATGTCACCTTGGCACTAGGATGCTTATGTGTCAAGCCCAAGGTGCACGTCTATTGGTGATGTGGTAGGGTCAGGCCACTTCTCAAGAATGTGCTTTTGACTTCTACGACTGGATGTACAGCTATAAAAAAACTTTTCTTGCATGTTTATCAATTCACCCTGTCTTGATTATCTCTTGCATGTTGATAACTTGAGCTCTTATTAAAATATAGTGTCAGGCTTTAGTACTATTAAAGTTGAAGTGTTTAGGGTTTAGCCTGTAACTGAGATTGGATCTGAGGAGTATGGTCAGTTACATATGCCTACACTGGAATACTCCCTACTGTAAACATTGACAACTCCTTGTCAACTCCTTATACGGTGTACAATCCGTAGGCTAAACTACTGAGATTGGATCTGAGGAGGAGAGGACACGGTCTACCCTGTACCTGAGATTGGATCTGAGGAGTTGTCAATGTTTATTCCAGCGCAGGTACCCTTGGTCAGTTACATCTGTGATTCCATCTACTAGCAAGTACAAATACCTTCAATATGTAGTGGCACAATGTGGCTTCAATGCACAGTGACCAACCATCATATGCATATGTCACTAACCATGACGAACAAATTTCACTTAATGTGGTCAACGTTAAAAACACATAACACGAGTCACAAATGGTCAGAGGGGAAAACAATGGATTGGGAAGCCTATGTATTGGCTAGAAAGAACAAAGAACTTCGATACGTAGTGGCACGGTATGGCTAATATGCACACCAAATAATCAAACTAGGCAGATGTCACTGATCATGACCAGAGAATTTCAATATGGGTGGTCAACGTTGACCAACCATAACACGAGTCATAAACGGTCAGGAGAGGAAACAATGCTATGAGAATATCGGTTCTAAACTACCAAGTACAACGACCTTCATTCAGTAGTAGCACGTTGTGGCTACCATGCACAATGACCGACCAAAGGAGGCATATGTACTGCCTTTGACCAAATAAATCCGCTGTGTGTGGTCCACGTTGACAACTCATAATACGAGTCACAAATGGTCAAAGGGGGAAACAATGGTTTGGGAACACCACATATCACATAGCAAGCACAAGGGGCTTCAATATGTTGTGGCACGGTGTGGAGACCATGCACGATGACCAACCAAAGTAGGCATATGTCACTGACCATGACCAAATAATGTCACTACACGTGGTAAACTTTGACAACTCACAACACGAGTCACAAATGGTCAGGGTGGAAGGTAATGGTTTGTGAATACTAGTTATCTACTAGCAGGTACAAATACCTTCAATATGTAGTGGCACAATGTGGCTTCAATGCACAATGACCAACCAAAGTATGCATATGTCACTGACCATGATGAAAGAATTTCACTTCATGTGGTCAACGTTGAAAACGCATAACACGAGTCACAAATGGTCAGAGGGGAAAACAATGGGTTGGGAATACTAGTTATCAACAGGGAAGAACAAAGACCTTCAGCAAGCAGTGGCAGGGTATGGCTTGCGTATACAGTGACCAACCAAAGGATGCATACGTCACTGACTACGACCGAATAAGTCCACTATGTTTGGACAACATTGACAACTCATAACACGAGTCACAAATGGTCAGGGGGATAGCAATTGGTTTGGGAAGCCTATGTATTGACTAGAAAGGACAAAGAACTTCAATACGTAGTGGCATGGTGTGGCTAATATGCATACCAAACAACCAAACAAGGCATATGTCACTGATCATGACCACAGAATTCAATATGGGTGGTCAATGTTGACCAACCATAACACGAGTCACAAACGGTCAGGACAGGAAACAATGCCATGGGAATATCGGTTCTCAACTACCAAGTACAAGGACCTTCTGTCAGTAGTAGCACGGTGTGGCTACCATGCACAATGACCGACCACGATAGGCATATGTATTGCCTTTGACCAAAGATATCCGCTGTGTGTGGTCAACGTTGACAACTCATAATACAAGTCACAAATGGTCAGAGGGGGAAACAATGGTTTGGGAACACCAAGTATCCCATAACAAGTACAAGGGGCTTCAATACGCTGTGGCACAGTGTGGAGACCATGCACGATGACCAACCAAAGTAGGGATATGTCACTGACGATGACCAAATATTGTCACTATGTGTGGTAAAGTTTGACAACTCACAACACGAGTCACAAATGGTCATGGTGGATGGTAATGGTTTGTAAATACTATTTATCTACTAGCATGTACAAATACATTGAATATGTAGTGGCACAATGTGGCTTCAATGCACAGTGACCAACCAAAGTATGCATATTTCACTAACCATGACGGACAAATTTCACTTCATGTGGTCAACGTTGAAAACGCATATCACGAGTCACAAATGGTCAGAGGGGAAAACAATGGATTGGGAAGCCTATGTATTGGCTAGAAAGGACAAAGAATTTCAATACGTAGTGGCACGGTGTGGCTAATATGCACACCAAATAATCAAACTAGGCATATGTCATTGATCATGACCACAGAATTTCAATATGGGTGGTCAACGTTGACCAACCATAACACGAGTCACAAACGGTCAGGAGAGGAAACAATCCTATAAGAATATCGGTTCTCAACTACCAAGTACAACGACCTTCAGTCAGTAGTAGCACGGTGTGGCTACCATGCACAATGACCGACCAAAGTAGGCATATGCACTGCCTTTGACCAAAGAATTCCGCTGTGTGTGGTCCATGTTAACAACTCATAATACGAGTCACAAATGGTCAGAGGGGGAAACAATGGTTTGGGAACACCAAGTATCACATAGCAAGCACAACGGGCTTCAATACGTTGGGGCACAGTGTGGAGACCATGCACGATGACCAACCAAAGTAGGCATATGTCACTGACCATGACCAAATAATGTCACTATGTGTGGTAAACATTGACAACTCACAACACGAGTCACAAATGGTCAGGGTGGAAGGTAATGGTTTGTGAATACTAGTTATCTACTAGCAAGTACAAATACATTCAATATGTAGTGGCACAACGTGACTTCAATGCACTGTGACAAACCAAAGTATGCATATGTCACTAACCATGACGAACATATTTCACTTCATGTGGTCAACGTTGAAAACGCGTAACACGAGTCACAAATGGTCAGAGGGGAAAACAATGGATTGGGAAGCCTATGTATTGGCTAGAAAGGACAAAGAACTTCAATACGTAGTGGCACGGTGTGGCTTATATGCACACCAAACAATCAAACTAGGCATATGTCACTGATCATGACCAGAGAATTTCAATATGGGTGGTCAACGTTTACCAACCATAACACGAGTCACAAACGGTCAGGCGAGGAAACAATGCTATGAGAATATCGGTTCTCAACTTCCAAGTACAATGACCTTTAGTCAGTAGTAGCACGGTGTGGCTACCATGCACAATGACCGACCAAAGTAGGCATATGTACTGCCTTTGACCAGAGAAATCTGCTGTGTGTGGTCCACGTTGACAACTGATATTGCGAGTCACAAATGGTCAGAGGGGGGAACAATGGTTTGGGAACACCACGTATCGCATAGCAAGCACAAGGGGCTTCAATACGTTGTGGCATGGTGTGGAGACCATGCACGATGACCAACCAAAGTAAGCATATGTCACTGACCATGACCAAATAATGTCACTAAGTGTGGTAAACTTTGACAACTCACAACACGAGTCACAAATGGTCAGGGTGGAAGGTAATGGTTTGTGAATACTAGTTATCTACTAGCAGGTACAAATACCTTCAATATGTAGTGGCACAATGTGGCTTCAATGCACAATGACCAACCAAAGTATGCATATGTCACTGACAATGATGAAAGAATTTCACTTCATGTGGTCAACGTTGAAAACGCATAACACGAGTCACAAATGGTCAGAGGGGAAAACAATGGGTTGGGAATACTAGTTATCAACTAGGAAGAACAAAGACCTTCAGCAAGCAGTGGCAGGGTATGGCTAGCGTATACAGTGACCAACCAAAGGATGCATACGTCACTGACTACGACCGAATAAGTCCACTATGTTTGGTCAGCATTGACAACTCATAACACGAGTCACAAATGGTCAGGGGGATAGAAATTGGTTTGGGAAGCCTATGTATTGACTAGAAAGGACAAAGAACTTCAATACGTAGTGGCATGGTGTGGCTAATATGCACACCAAACAACCAAACTAGGCATATGTCACTGATCATGACCACAGAATTCAATATGGGTGGTCAACGTTGACCAACCATAACACGAGTCACAAACGGTCAGGACAGGAAACAATGCCATGGGAATATCGGTTCTCAACTACCAAGTACAACGACCTTCTGTCAGTAGTAGCACGGTGTGGCTACCATGCACAATGACCGACCAAAGTAGGCATATGTACTGCCTTTGACCAGAGAAATCTGCTGTGTGTGGTCCACGTTGACAACTCATAATACGAGTCACAAATGGTTAGAGGGGGAAACAATGGTTTGGGAACACCACGCATCACATGGCAAGCACAAGGGGCTTCAATACGTTGTGGCACGGTGTGGAGACCATGCACGATGACCAACCAAAGTAGGCATATGTCATTGACCATGACCAAATAATGTCACTATGTGTGGTACACTTTGACAACTCACAACACGAGTCACAAATGGTCAGGGTGGAAGGTAATGGTTTGTGAATACTAGTTACCTACTAGCAAGTACAAATACATTCAATATGTAGTGGCACAACGTGGCTTCATTTCATAGTGACCAACCAAAGTATGCATATGTCACTAACCATGACGAACAAATTTCACTTCATGTGGTCAACGTTGAAAACGCATAACACAAGTCACAAATGGTCAGAGGGGAAAACAACGGATTGGGAAGCCTATGTATTGGCTAGAAAGGACAAAGAACCTCAATACGTAGTGGCACGGTGTGGCTAATATGCACAGCAAACAATCAAACTAGGCATATGTCACTGATCATGACTAGAGAATTTCAATATGGGTGGTCAATGTTGACCAACCATAACACGAGTCACAAACGGTCAGGAGAGGAAACAATGCTATGAGAATATCGGTTCTCAACTACCAAGTACAACGACCTTCAGTCAGTAGTAGCACGGTGTGGCTACCATGCACAATGACCGACCAAAGAAGGCATATGTACTGCCTTTGACCAAAGACATTCGCTGTGTGTGGTCCACGTTGACAACTCATAATACGAGTCACAAATGGTTAGAGGGGGAAACAATGGTTTGGGAACACCACGCATCACATGGCAAGCACAAGGGGCTTCAATACGTTGTGGCACAGTGTGGAGACCATGCACGTTGACCAACCAAAGTAGGCATATGTCACTGACCATGATTTAATAATGTCACTAAGTGTGGTGAACCTTGACACCTCACAACACGAGTCACAAATGGTCAGGGTGGAAGGTAATGGTTTGTGAATAGTAGTTATCTACTAGCAAGTACAAATACCTTCAATATGTAGTGGCACAATGTGGCTTCAATGCACCGTGACCAATCAAAGTATGCATATGTCACTGACCATGACGAAAGAATTTCACTTCATGTGGTCAACGTTGAAAACGCATAACACGAGTCACAAATGGTCAGAGGGGAAAACAATGGGTTGGGAACACTAGTTATCAACTAGTAAATACACAGACCTTCAACAAGAAGTGGCACGATATGGCTAGAATGCACAGTGACCAACCAAAGGATGCATATGTCACTGACTACGACCGAATAAGTCCACTATGTGTGGTCAACATTGACAACTCATAACACGAGTCACAAATTGTCAGAGGGAGAGACAATGGTTTGAGAAGCCTATGTATTGACTAGAAAGGACAAATAACTTCAATACGTAGTGGCACGATGTGGCTAATATGCACACCAAACAACCAAACTAGGCATATGTCACTGATCATGACCACATATTTTCAATATGGGTGGTCAACATTGACCATTCATAACACGAGTCACAGACGGTCAGGATAGGAAACAATGCTATGGGAATATCGGTTCTCAACTTCCAAGTACCACGACCTTCAGTCAGTAGTAGCACGGTGTGGCTACCATACACAATGACCGACCAAAGTAGGCATATGTACTGCCTTTGACCAAAGAAATCCGCTGTGTGTGGTCAACGTTGGCAACTCATAATACGAGTCACACATGGTCAGAGGGGGAAACAATGGTTTGGGAACACCACATATCACATAGCAAGCACAAGGGGCTTCAATACGTTGTGGCACAGTGTGGAGACCATGCACGATGACCAACCAAAGTAGGCATATGTCACAGACCATGACCAAATAATGTCACTATGTGTGGTAAAATTTGACAACTCACAACACGAGTCACAAATGGTCAGTGTGGAAGGTAATGTTTGTGAATACTAGTTATCTACTAGCAAGTACAAATATATTCAATATGTAGTGGCACAATGTGGCTTCAATGCACAGTGACCAACTAAAGTATGCATATGTCACTAACCATGACGAACAAATTTCACTTCATGTGGTCAACGTTGAAAACGCATAACACGAGTCACAAATGGTCAGAGGGGAAAACAATGGATTGGGAAGCCTATGTATTGGCTAGAAAGGACAAAAAACTTCAATACGTAGTGGCACGGTGTGGCGAATATGCACACCAAACAATCAAACTAGGCATATGTCACTGATCATGACCAGAGAATTTCAATATGGGTGGTCAACGTTGACCAACCATAACACGAGTCACAAACGGTCAGGAGAGGAAACAATGCTATGAGCATATCGGTTCTCAACTACCACGTACAACGACCTTCAGTCAGTAGTAGCACGGTGTGGCTGCCATGCACAATGACCGACCAAAGTAGGCATATGTAATGCCTTTGACCAAAGATTTCCGCTGTGTGTGGTCCACGTTGACAACTCATAATACGAGTCACAAATGGTCAGAGGGGGAAACAATGGTTTTGGAACACCAAGTATCACATAGCAAGCCCAAGGGGCTTCAATACATTGTGGCACAGTGTGAAGACCATGCATGATGACCGGCCAAATTAGGCATATGTAACTGACCATGACCAAATAATGTCACTATGTGTGGTAAACCTTGACAACTCACAACACGAGTCACAAATGGTCAGGGTGGAAGGTAATGGTTTGTGAATACTAGTTATCTACTAGCAAGTACAAATACATTCAATATGTAGTGGCACAACGTGGCTTCAATGCACAGTGACCAACCAAAGTATGCATAAGTCACTAACCATGACGAACAAATTTCACTTCATGTGGTCAACGTTGAAAACGCATAACACGAGTCACAATTGGTCAGAGGGGAAAACAATGGATTGGGAAGCCTATGTATTGGCTACGAAGGATAAAGAACTTCAATACGTAGTGGCACGGTGTGGCTAATATGCACACCAAACAATCAAAATAGGCATATGTCACTGATCATGACCAGAGAATTTCAATATGGGTGGTCAACGTTGACCAACCATAACACGAGTCACAAACGGTCAGGAGAGGAAACAATGCTATGAGAATATCGGTTCTCGACTACCAAGTACAACGACCTTCAGTCAGTAGTAGCACGATGTGGCTACAATGCACACTGACCGACCAAAGTAGGCATATGTACTGCCTTTGACCAAAGAAATATGCTGTGTGTGGTCCACATTGACAACTCATACTACGAGTCACAAATGGTCAGAGGGGGAAACAATGGTTTGGGAATGACACGTATCGCATAGCAAGCACAAGGGGCTTCAATACGTTGTGGCACGGTGTGGAGACCATGCACGATGACCAACCAAAGTAGGCATATGTCATTGACCATGACCAAATAATGTCACTATGTGTGGTAAACTTTGACAACTCACAACATGAGTCACAAATGGTCAGGGTGGAAGGTAATGGTTTGTGAATACTAGTTATCTACTAGCAAGTACAAATACATTCAATATGTAGTGGCACAATGTGGCTTCAATGCACAGTGACCAACCAAAGTATGCATATGTCACTAACCATGATGAACAAATTTCACTTCATGTGGTCAACGTTGAAAACGCATAACATGAGTCACAAATGGTCAGAGGGGAAAACAATGGATTGGGAAGCCTATGTATTGGCTAGAAATGACAAAGAACTTCAATACGTAGTGGCACGGTGTGGCCAATATGCACACCAAACAGTCAAACTAGGCATATGTCACTGATCATGACCAGAGAATTTCAGTATGGGTGGTCAACGTTGACCAACCATAACACGAGTCACAAACGGTCAGGAGAGGAAACAATGCTATGAGAATATCGGTTCTCAACTACCAAGTACAACGACCTTCAGTCAGTAGTAGCACAGTGTGGCTACCATGCACAATGACCGACCAAAGTAGGCATATGTACTGCCTTTGACCAAAGAAATCCGCTTTGTGTGGTCAACGTTGACAACTCATAATATGAGTCACAAATGGTCAGAGGGGGAAACACTGGTTTGGGAACACCAAGTATCACATAGCAAGCACAAGGGGCTTCAATAAGTTGTGGTACAGTGTGGAGACCATGAACGATGACCAACCAAAGTAGGCATATGTCACTGACCATGACAAAATAATGACACTATGTGTGGTAAAATTTAACAACTCACAACACGAGTCACAAATGGTCAGGGTGGAAGGTAATGGTTTGTGAATACTAGTTATCTACTAGCAAGTACAAATACCTTCAATATGTGGTGGCACAATGTGGCTTGAATGCACATTGACCAACCAAAGTATGCATGTCACTGACCATGACGAAAGAATTTCACTTCACGTGGTCAACGTTGAAAACACATAACACGAGTCACAAGTAGTCAGAGGGGAAAACAATGGGTTAGGAACACTAGTTATCAACTAGGAAGTACAAAGACCTTCAACAATCAGTGGCAGGGTATGGCTAGCGTGCACAGTGACCAACCAAAAGATGCATATATCACTGACTACGACCAAATAAGTCCACTATGTGTGGTCAACATTGACAACTCATAACACGAGTCACAAATGGTCAGAGGGGAAAACAATGGATTGGGAAGCCTATGTATTGGCTAGAAAGGACAAAGAACTTCAATACGTAGTGGCAGGGTGTGGCTGATATGCACACCAAACAATCAAACTAGGCATATGGCACTGATCATGACCAGAGAATTTCAATATGGGTGGTCAATGTTGACCAACCATAACACGAGTCACAAACGGTCAGGAGAGGAAATAATGCTATGAAAATATCGGTTCTGAACTACCAAGTAGAACGACCTTCAGTCAATAGTAGCATGGTGTGGCTACCATGTACAATGACCGACCAAAGTAGGCATATGTACTGCCTTTCACCAAAGAAATCCGCTGTGTGTGGTCAACGTTGACAACTCATAATACGAGTCACAAATGATCAGAGGGGGAAATGATGGTTTAGGAACATCAAGTATCACATAGCAAGCACAAGGGGTTTCTATACGCTGTGGCACGCTGTGGAGACCATGCACGATGACCAACCAAAGTAGGCATATGTCACTGACCATGACCAAATAATGTCACTAAGTGTGGTAAACTTTGACAACTCACAACACGAGTCACAATGGTCAGGGTGGAAGGTAATGGTTTGTGAATACTAGTTATCTACTAGCAAGTACAAATACCTTTAATATGTAGTGGCACAATGTGGCTTCAATGCACAGTTACCAACCAAAGTATCCATATGTCACTGACAATGACGAGAGAATTTCACTTCATCTGGTCAACGTTGAAAACGCAAAACACGAGTCACAAATGGTCAAAGGGGAAAACAATGGGTTGGGAACACTAGTTATCAACTAGGAAGTACAAAGACCTTCAACAAGCAGTGGCTCGGTATGGCTAGCGTGTACAGTGACAAACCAAAGGATGCATACGTCACTGACTACGATCGAATAAGTCCACTATGTGTGGTCAACATTGACAACTCATAACACGAGTCACAAATGGTCAGAGGGAGGGACAATGGTTTGGGAAGCCTATGTATTGACAAGAAAGGACAAAGAACTTCAATACGTAGTGGCACGGTGTGGCTTATATGCACACCAAACAACCAAACTAGGCATATGTCACTGATCATGACCACAGAATTTCAATATGGATGGTCAACGTTGACCAACCATAACACGAGTCACAAACGGACAGGACAGGAAATAATGCCATGGGAATATCGGTTCTCAACTACCAAGTACAATGACCTTCTGTCAGTAGTAGCACGGTGTGGCTACCATGCACAATGCCCGACCAAAGTAGGCATATGTATTGCCTTTGACCAAAGAAATCCGCTGTGTGTGGTCAACGTTGACAACTCATAGTACGAGTCACAAATGGTCAGATGGGGAAACAATGGTTTGGGAACACCAAGTATCACATAGCAAGCACAAGGGGCTTCAATATGTTGTGGAACAGTGTGGAGACCATGCACGATGACCAGCCAAAGTAGGCATATGTCACTGACCATGACCAAATAGTGTCACTTTGTGTGGTAAACTTTGACAACTCACAACACGAGTCACAAATGGTCAGTGTGGAAGGTAATGTTTTGTAAATACTAGTTATCTACTAGCAAGTATAAATACATTCAATATGTAGTGGCACAATGTGGCTTCAATGCACAGTGACCAACCAAAGTATGCATATGTCACTAACCATGACGAACAAATTTCACTTCATGTGGTCAACGTTGAAAACGCATAACACGAGTCACAAATGTTCAGAGGAAAAAACAATGGATTGGGAAGCCTATGTATTGGCTAGAAAGGACAAATAACTTCAATACGTAGTGGCACGGTGTGGCGAATATGCACACCAAACAATCAAACTAGGCATATGTCACTGATCATGACCAGAGAATTTCAATATGGGTGGTCAACGTTGACCAACCATAACACGAGTCACAAACGGTCAGGAGAGGAAACAATGCTATGAGCATATCTGTTCTCAACTACCACGTACAACGACCTTCAGTCAGTAGTAGCACGGTGTGGCTGCCATGCACAATGACCGACCAAAGTAGGCATATGTACTGCCTTTGACCAAAGATTTCCGCTGTGTGTGGTCCACGTTGACAACTCATCATACGAGTCACAAATGGTCAGAGGGGGAAACAATGGTTTGGGAACACCACATATCACATAGCAAGCACAAGGGACTTCAATACGTTGTGGCACAGTGTGGAGACCATGCACGATGACCAACCAAAGTAGGCATATGTCACTGACCATGACCAAATAGTGTCACTATGTGTGGTGAACTTTGACAACTCACAACACGAGTCACAAATGGTCAGGGTGGAAGGTAATGGTTTGTGAATACTAGTTATCTACTAGCAAGTTCAAAGACATTCAATATGTAGTGGCACAATGTGGATTCAATGCACAGTGACCAACCAAAGTATGCAGATGTCACTAACCATAACGAACAAATTTCACTTCATGTGGTCAACGTTGAAAACGCATAACATGAGTCACAAATGGTCAGAGGGGAAAACAATGGATTGGGAAGCCTATGTATTGGCTAGAAATGACAAAGAACTTTAATACGTAGTGGCACAGTGTGGCTAATATGCACACCAAGCAATCAAACTAGGCATATGTCACTGATCATGACCAGAGAATTTCAGTATGGGTGGTCAACGTTGACCAACCATAACACGAGTCACAAACGGTCAGGAGAGGAAACAATGCTATGAGAATATTGGTTCTCAACTACCAAGTACAACGACCTTCAGTCAGTAGTAGCACGGTGTGGCTACCATGCACAATGACCGACCAAAGTAGGCATATGTACTACCTTTGACCAAAGAAATCCGCTTTG
The DNA here is from genome assembly GCA_023375785.1 of Penium margaritaceum. Classification (NCBI taxonomy): domain Eukaryota; kingdom Viridiplantae; phylum Streptophyta; class Zygnematophyceae; order Desmidiales; family Peniaceae; genus Penium; species Penium margaritaceum. The sequence goes on along the minus strand of SZWC01000050.1, from coordinate 241,599 downwards.
TGTGGTCAACGCTGACAAGTCATAATATGAGTCACAAATGATCAGAGGGGGAAACAATGGTTTGGGAACATCAAGTATCATATAGCAAGCACAAGGGGCTTCTATACGCTGTGGCACGGTGTGGAGACCATGCACGATGACCAACCAAAGTAGGCATATGTCACTGACCATGTCCAAATAATGTCACTAAGTGTGGTAAACTTTGACAACTCACAACACGAGTCACAAATGGTCAGGATGGAAGGTAATGGTTTGTGAATACTAGTTATCTACTAGCAAGTACAAATACCTTCAACATGTAGTGGCACAATGTGGCTTCAATGCACAGTTACCAACCAAAGTATCCATATGTTACTGACAATGACGAAAGAATTTCACTTCATCTGGTCAACGTTGAAAACGCATAACACGAGTCACAAATGGTCAGAGGGGAAAACAATGGGTTGGGAACACTAGTTATCAACTAGGAAGTACAAAGACCTTCAACAAGCAGTGGCACGGTATGGCTAGCGTGTACAGTGACCAACCAAAGGATGCATACGTCACTGACTACGACCGAATAAGTCCACTATGTGTGGTCAACATTGCCAACTCATAACACGAGTAACAAATGGTCAGAGGGAGAGACAATGGTTTAGGAAGCCTATGTATTGACAAGAAAGGACAAAGAACTTCAATACGTAGTGGCACGGTGTGGCTTATATGCACACCAAACAACCAAACTAGGCATACGTCACTGATCATGACCACAGAACTTCAATATGGGTGGTCAACGTTGACCAACCATAACACGAGTCACAAACGGTCAGGACAGGAAACAATGCTATGAGAATATCAGTTTATAACTACCAAGTACAACGACCTTCAGTCAGTAGTAGCACGGTGTGGCTACCATGGACAATGACCGACCAAAGTAGGCATATGTATTGCATTTGACCAAAGAAATCCGCTGTGTGTGGTCAACGTTGACAACTCATAGTACGAGTCACACATGGTCAGAGGGGGAAACAATGGTTTGGGAACACCAAGTATCACATAGCAAGCACAAGGGGCTTCAATACGTTGTGGAACAGTGTGGAGACCATGCACGATGACCAACCAAAGTAGGCATATGTAACTCACCATGAGCAAAAAATGTCACTATGCGTGGTAAACTTTGACAACTCACAACACGAGTCACAAATGGTGAGTGTGGAAGGTAATGGTTTGTGAATACTATTTATCTACTAGCAAGTACAAATACATTCAATATGTATTGGCACAATGTGGCTTCAATGCACAGTGACCAACCAAAGTATGCATATGTCACTAACCATGACTAACAAATTTTACTTCATGTGGTCAACGTTGAAAACGCATAACACGAGTCACAAATGGTCGTAGGGGAAAACAATGGATTGGGAAGCCTATGTATTGGCTAGAAAGGACAAATAGCTTCAATACGTAGTGGCACGGTGTGGCGAATATGCACACCAAACAATCAAACTAGGCATATGTCACTGATCATGACCAGAGAATTTCAATATGGGTGGTCAACGTTGGCCAACCATAACACGAGTCACAAACGGTCAGGAGAGGAAACAATGCTATGAGAATATCGGTTTTTAACTACCAAGTACAACGACCTTCAGTCAGTAGTAGCACGGTGTGGCTACCATGCCCAATGACCGACCAAAGTAGGCATATGTACTGCCTTTGACCAAACAAATCCGCTGTGTGTGGTCAAGGTTGACAACTCATAATACGAGTAAAAAATGGTCAGAGGGGGAAACAATGGTTTGGGAACACCAAGTGTCACATAACAAGCACAAGGGGCTTCAATACGTTGTGGCACAGTGTGGAGACCATGCACGATGACCAACCAAAGTGGGCATATGTCCCTGACCATGACCAAAAAATGTCACTAAGTGTGGTAAACTTTGACATCTCACAACACGAGTCACAAATGGTCAGGGTGGAAGGTAATGGGTTGTGAATACTAGTTATCTACTAGCAAGTACAAATACCTTCAATATGTAGTGGCAGAATGTGGCTTCAATGCATAGTGACCAACCAAAGTATGCATATGTCACTGACCATGACGAGATAATTTCACTTCATGTGGTCAACATTGAAAACGCATTACACGAATCACAAATGGTCAGAGGGGAAAATAATGGGTTGGGAACCCTAGTTATCAACTAGGAAGTACAAAGACCTTCAACAAGCAATGGCACGGTATGGCTAGCATGCACAGTTACCGTCCAAAGGATGCATACGTCACTCACTACAACCGAATAGGTCCACTATGTGTGGTCAACATTGACAACTCATAACACGAGTCACAAACGGTCAGGACAGGAAACAATGCTATGGGAATATTGATTCTCAACTACCAAGTACAACGACCTTCATTCAGTAGTAGCACGGTGTGGCTACCATGCACAATGACCGACCAAAGTAGGCATATGTACTGCCTTTGACCAAATAAATCCGCTGTGTGTGGTCAACGTTGACAACTCATAATACGAGTCACAAATGGTCAGAGGGGGAAACAATGGCTTGGGAACACCAAGTATCACATAGCAAGCACAAGGGGCTTCAATACGTTGTGGCACGGTGTGGAGACCATGCACGATGACCAACCAAAGTAGGCATATGTCACTGACCATGACCAAAAAATGTCACTGAGTGTGGTAAACTTTGACAACTCACAACACGAGTCACAAATGGTCAGGGTGGAAGGTAATGGTTTGTGAATACTAGTTATCTACTAGCAAGTACAAATACCTTCAATATGTAGTGGCACAATGTGGCTTCAATGTACAGTGACCGACCAAAGTATGCATATGTCACTAACGATGACGAACAAATTTCACTTCATGTGGTCAATGTTGAAAACGCATAACACGAGTCACAAATGGTCAGAGGGAAGAAACAATGGATTGGGAACACTAGTTATCAACAAGCCAGTACAAAGACCTACAGCAAGCAGTGGCACGGTATGGCTAGCGTGCACGGTGACCAACCAAAGGATGCATGCGTACCTGACTACGACCGAATAAGTCCACTATGTGTGGTCAACATTGACAACTAATAACACGAGTCACAAATGGTCAGAGGGAGAGAAAATGGTCTGGGAAGCCTATGTATTGACTAGAAAGGACAAAGACCTTCAATACGTAGTGGCACGGTGTGGCTAATATGCACACCAAAAAATCAAACTACGCATATGTCACTGATCACGACCACAGAATTTCAATATGGGTGGTCAACGTTGACCAACCATAACACGAGTCACAAACGGTAAGGAGAGGAAACAATGCTATGAGAATATCGGTTCTCAACTACCAAGTACAATGACCTTCAGTCAGTAGTAGCACGGTGTGCCTACCATGCACAATGACCGACCAAAGTAGGCATATGTACTGCCTTTGACCAGAGAAATCCGCTGTGTGTGGTCAACGTTGACAACTCATAAAACGAGTCACAAATGGTCAGAGGGGGAAACAATGGTTTGGGAATACTTGGTATCGACTAGCAAGTACAAAGACCTTTGATAAGTGGTGGCACGGTATGGCTACCATGCACAATGACCAACCTAAATATTCTTGTGTCATTGAATATAATAAAAACAGTTTCACTATGTCATGTCATCTTTTCTTCTTGCGGCTGGTCAATCGCAGCAATGGTTGAGAGGTTATTCAAGCTCGAAGATTCAAAATTCAAAACTTAGTCTGCGTCAATTGTTTATGAATAAACTGATTTTTTTATCATTCATACTTTTGAAAACTACCATATAATCTTACACCCCATTATTTTATGCCCTTTACCCATAGGCGCCCTTATAATGTCATTTGGACAACATATGAACACCATGTGAGTTGGCTTAGTGCTTATAGAGTTAGATTCTGGAGCAATAGGTCCTGGGTTTGAATCCTCGTACACGCAATATAGAATAGGCTCGCGACCTGGGGGGGGGG
>SZWC01000050.1:206210-227736 GCA_023375785.1 Penium margaritaceum | reverse complement strand
AAGTACAAAGACCTTCAACAAGCAGTGGCACGGTATGGCTAGCGTGCACAGTGACCAACCAAAGGATGCATACGTCACTGACTACGACCGAATAAGTCCACTATGTGTCGTCAACATTGACAACTCATAACACGAGTCACAAATGGTCAGAGGGAGAGACAATGGTTTGGGAATCCTATGTATTGACTAGAAAGGACAAAGAACTTCAATACGTACTGGCACGGTGTGGCTAATATGCACACCAAACTACCAAACTAGGCACATGTCACTGATCATGACCACAATATTTCAACATGGGTGGTCAACGTTGACCAACCATAACACGAGTCATAAACGGTCAGGACAGGAAACAATGCTATGGGAACATCTGTTCTCAACTACTGAGTACAACGACCTTTGGTCAGTAGTAGCACGGTGTGGCTACCATGCACGATAACAGACCAACGTAGGCATATGTACTGCCTTTGACCAAAGAAATCCGCTGTGTGTGGTCAACGTTGAAAACTCATAATACGAGTCACAAATGGTCAGAGGGGGAAACAATGGATTAGGAACACCAAGTATCACATGGCAAGCACAAGGGGCTTCAATACGTTGTGGCACAGTGTCGAGACCATGCACGATGACCAACCAAAGTAGGCATATGTCACTGACCATGACCAAAAAATGTCACTATGTGTGGTAAACTTTGACAACTCACAACACGAGTCACAACTGGTCAGGGTGGAAGGTAATGGTTTGTGAATACTGGTTATCTTATAGCAAGTACAAATACATTCAATATGTAGTGGCACAATGTGGCTTCAATGTAGTGACCAACCAAAGTATGCATATGTCAATAACCATGACGAACAAATTTCACTTCATGTGGTCAACGTTGAAAATGCATAACACGAGTCACAAATGGTCAGAGGGGAAAACAATGGATTGGGAAGCCTATGTATTGGCTAGAAAGGACAAACAACTTAAACACGTAGTGGCACGGTGTGGCTAACATGCACACCAAACAATCAAACTAGGCATATGTCACTGATCATGACCAGAGAATTTCAAGATGGGTGGTCAACGTTGACGAACCATAACACGAGTCACAAACGGTCAGGAGAGGAAACAATGCCATGATAACATCGGTTCTTAACCACCAAGTACAACAACCTTCAGTCAGTAGTAGCACGGTGTGGTTACCATGCACAATGACCGACCAAAGTAGGCATATGTACAGCCTTTGACCAAAGAAATCCGCTGTGTGTGGTCCACGTTGACAACTCATAATACGAGTCACAAATGGTCAGAGGGGGAAACAATGGTTTGGGAACACCACGTATCACATAGCAAGCACAAGGGGCTTCAATACGTTGTGGCACGGTGTGGAGACCATGCAGGATGACCAACCAAAGTAGGCATATGTCACTGACCATGACCAAATAATGTCACTAAGTGTGGTAAACTTTGACAACTCACAACACGAGTCACAAATGGTCAGGGTGGAAGGTAATGGTTTGTGAATACTAGTTATCTACTAGCAAGTACAAATACCTTCAACATGAAGTGGCACAATGTGGCTTCAATGCACAGTGACCAACCAAAGTATGCATATGTCACCGACCATGACGAAAGAATTTCACTTCATGTGGTCAACGTTGAGAACGCATAACACGAGTCACAAATGGTCAAAGGGGAAAACAGTGGATTGGGAAGCCTATGTATTGGCTAGAAAGGACAAAGAACTTCAATACGTAGTGGCACGGTGTGGCTAATATGCACACCAAACAATCAAACTATGCATATGTCACTGATCATGACCAGAGAATTTCAATATGGGTGGTCAACGTTGACCAACCAAAACACGAGTCACAAACGGTCAGGAGAGGAAACAATGCTATGGGAATATCCGTTCTAAACTACCAAGTACAACGACCTTCAGTCAGTAGTAGCACGGTGTGGCTACCATGTACAATGACTGACCAAAGTACGCATATGTACTGCCTTTGACCAAAGAAATCCGCTGTGTGTGGTCCGTGTTGACAACTCATAATACGAGTCACAAATGGTCAGAGGGGGAAACAATGGTTTGGGAACACCACAAATCACATACCAAGCACAAGGGGCTTCAATACGTTGTGGCACGATGTGAAGACCATGCACGATGACCAACCAACATAGGCATACGTCACTGACCATGACCAAATAATGTCACTAAGTGTGGTAAACTTTGACAACTCACAACACGAGTCACAAATGGTCAGGGTGGAAGGTAATGGTTTTTGAATACTAGTAATCTACTAGCAAGTAGAAATACCTTCAATATGTAGTGGCACAATGTGGCTTCAATGCACAGTGACCAACCAAAGTATGCATATGTCACTGACCATGACGAAAGAATTTCACTTCATGTGGTCAACGTTGAAAACGCATAACACGAGGCACAAATGGTCAGAGGGGAAAACAATGGGTTGGGAACACTAGTTATCAACTAGGAAGTAGAAAGACCTTCAACAAGCAGTGGCACGGTATGGCTAGCGTGCACAGTGACCAACCAAAGGATGCATACGTCACTGACCACAACCGAATATGTCCACTATGTGTTGTCAACATTGACAACTCATGACACGAGTCACAAATGGTCAGAGGGGGAGACAATGGTTTTAAAAGCCTATGTATTGACTAGAAAGGACAAAGAACTTCAATACGTAGTGGCACGGTGTGGCTAATATGCACACCAAACAACCAAAGTAGGCATATGTCACTGATCATGACCACAGAATTTCAATATGGGTGGTCAACGATGACCAACCATAACACGAGTCATAAACGGTCAGGACAGGAAACAATGCTATGGGAATATCGGTTCTCAACTACCAAGTACAACGACCTTCAGTCAGTAGTAGCACGGTGTGGCTACCATGCACAATAACCGACCAAAGTAGGCATATGTACTTCCTTTGACCAAAGAAATACGCTGTGTGTGGTCAACGTTGACAACTCATAATACGAGTCACAAATGGTCACAGGGGGAAACAATGGTTTGGGAACACCAAGTATCACATAGCAAGCACAAGGGGCTTCAATACGTTGTGGCACAGTGTGGAGACCATGCACGATGACCAACCAAAGTAGGCATATGTCATTAACCATGACCAAATAGTGTCCCTATGTGTGGTAAACTTTGACAACTCACAACACGAGTCACAAATGGTCAGGGTGGAAGGTAATGGTTTGTGAATACTAGTTATCTATTAGCAAGTACAAATACATTCAATATGTAGTGGCAAAATGTGGCTTCAATGCAGTGACCAACCAAAGTATGCATATGTCACTAACCATGACGAACAAATTTCACTTCATGTGGTTAATGTTGAAAACGCATAACACGAGTCACAAATGGTCATAGGGGAAAACAATGGATTAGGAACACTAGTTATCAACTAGCAAGTACAAAGACCTTCAACAAGTAGTGGCACGGTATGGCTAGCATGCACAGTGACTAACCAAAGGATGCATACGTCACTGACTACGACCGAATAAGTTCACTATGTGTGGTCAACATTGACAACTCATAACGCCAGTCCCAAATGGTCAGAGGGAGAGAAAATGGTTTGGGAAGCATATGTATTGACTAGAAAGGACAGAGAACTTCAATACGTAGTGGCACGGTGTGGCTAATATGCACACAAAACAATCCAACTAGGCATATGTCATTGATCATGACCAGAGAATTAAAATATGGGTGGTCAACGTTGACCAACCATAACACGAGTCACAAACGATCAGAGGAGGAAACAATGCTATGAGAATAATGGTTCTCAACTACCAAGTACAACGACCTTCAGTCAGTAGTAGCACGGTGTGGCTACCATGCACAATGACCAACCAAAGTAGGCATATGTACTGCCTTTGACCAAAGAAATCCGCTGTGTGTGGTCCACGTTGACAACTCATACTACGAGTCACAAATGCTCACAGGGGGAAACAATGGTTTGGGAACACCAAGTATCACATAGCAAGGACAAGGGGCTTCAATACGTTGTGGCACGATGTGCAGANACAATGGATTGAAAACACTAGTTATCAGCTAGGAAGTACAAATACCTTCAACAAGCAGTGGCACGGTATGGCTAGAGTGCACAGTGACCAACCAAAGGATGCATACGTCACTGACTACGACCGAATAAGTCCACTATGTGTGGTCAACATTGACAACTCATAACACGAGTCACAAATGGTCACGACAGGAAACAATGCTATGGGAATATTGGTTCTCAACTACCAAGTACAACGACCTTCATTCAGTAGTAGCACGGTGTGGCTACCATGTACAATGACCAACCAAAGTAGGCTTATGTACTGCCTTTGACCAAAGAAATCCGCTGTGTGTGGTGAACGTTGACAACTCATAATGCGAGTCACAAATGGTCAGAGGGGGAAACAATGGTCTGGGAACAACAATTATCACATAGCAAGCACAAGGGGCTTCAATACGTTGTGGTACGGTGTGGAGACCATGCACGATGACCAACCAAAGTAGGCATATGTCACTGACCATGACCAAATAATGTCACTAAGTGTGGTAAACTTCGACAACTCACAACACGAGTCACAAATGGTCAGGGTGGAAGGTAATGGTTTTTGAATACTAGTTATCTAATAACAAGTACAAATACCTTCAATATGTAGTGGCACAGTGTGGCTTCAATGCACAGCGACGAGCCAAAGTATGCATATGTCACTAACCATGACGAACAAATTTCACTTCATGTGGTCAACGTTGAGAACGCATAACACGGGTCACAAATGGTCAGAGGGGAAAACAATGGATTGGGAAGCCTATGTATTGGCTAGAAAGTACAAAGAACTTCGATACGTAGTGGCACGGTGTGGCTAATATGAATACCAAACAATCAAACTAGGCATATGTCACTGATCATTACCAGATAATTTCAATATGGGTGGTCAACGTTGACCAACCATAACACGAGTCACAAACGGTCAGGAGAGAAAACAATGCTATGAGAATATCGGCTCTCAACTACCAAGTACAACGACCTTCAGTCAGTAGTAGCACGGTGTGGCTACCATGCACAAAGACCGAACAAAGTAGGAATATGTACTGCCTTTGACCAAAGAAATCCGCTGTGTGTGGTCCACGTTGACAACTCATAATACGATTCACAAATGGTCAGAGGGGGAAATAATGGTTTGGGAACACCACGTATCATATAGCAAGCACAAGGGGCTTCAATACGTCGTGGCATGGTGTGGAGACCATGCACGGTGACCAACCAAAGTAGGCATATGTCACTGACCATGACCAAATAATGTCACTATGTGTGGTAAACTTTGACAACTCATAACACGAGTCACAAATGTTCAGGGTGGAAGATCACGGTTTGTGCATACTAGTTATTGACTAGCAAGTACAAATACATTTAATATGTCTTGGCACACCGTGGCTTCAATGCACAGTGACCAACCAAAGTATGCATATGTCACTGACCATGACCAACAAATTTCACTTCATGTGGTCAACGTTGAAAACACATAACACGAGTCACAAATGGTCAGAGGGGAAAACAATGGGTTGGGAACACTAGTTATCAACTAGCAAGTACAAAGACCTACAACAAGCAGTGGCACGGTATGGCTAGCGTGCACAGTGACCAACCAAAGGATGCATACGTCACTGACTACGACCGAATAAGTCCACTATGTGTGGTCAACATTGCCAACTCATAACACGAGTCACAAATGGTCAGAGGGAGAGACAATGGTTTGGTAAGCCTATGTATTGGCAAGAAAGGACAAAGAACTTCAATACGTAGTGGCACGGTGTGGCTAATATGCACACCAAACAATCAAACTAGGCATATGTTACTCATCATGACCACAGAATTTCAATATGGGTGGTCAACATTGACGAACCATAACACGAGTCACAAACGGTCAGGAGAGGAAACAATGCTATGAGAAGATCGGTTCTCAACTACCAAGTACAACGACCTTCAGTCAGTAGTAGCACGGTGTGGCTACCATGCACAATGACCGACCAAAGTAGGCCTATGTACTGCCTTTGACCAAAGAAATCCGCTGTGTGTGGTCCACGTTGACAACTCAGAATACGAGTCACAAATGTTCAGAGGGGGAAACAATGGTTTGAGAACACCACGAATCACATAGCAAGCACAAGGGGCTTCAAAACATTGTGGCACAATGTGGAGACCATGCACGATGACCAACCAAAGTAGGCATACGTCACTGACCATGACCAAATAATGTCACTAAGTGTGGTAAACTTTGACAACTCACAACATGAGTCACAAATGGTCAGGGTGGAAGGTAATGGGTTGTGAATACTAGTTATCTACTAGCAAGTAGAAATACCTTCATTATGTAGTGGCACGATGTGGCTTCAATGCACAGTGACCAACCAAAGTATGCATATGTCACTGACCATGACGAAAGAATTTCACTTCATGTGGTCAACGTTGAAAACGCATAACACGAGTCACAATTGGTCAGAAGGGAAAACAATGGATTGGGAACACTAGTTATCAACTAGGAAGTAGAAAGACCTTCAACAAGCAGTGGCACGGTATGGCTAGCATACACAGTGACCAACCAAAGGATGCATACATCACTGACTACGACCGAATAAGTCCACTATGTGTTGTCAACATTGACAACTCATAACACGAGTCACAAATGGTCAGAGGGAGAGACAATGGTTTGGGAAGCCTATGTATTAACTAGAGAGAACAAAGAACTTCAATACGTAGTTGCACGTTGTGGCTAATATGCACACCAAACTACCAAACTATGCATATGTCACTGATCATGACCACCGAATTTCAATATGGGTGGTCAACGTTGACCAACCATAACACGAGTCACAAAGTGTCAGGACAGGAGACAATGCTATGGGAATATCGGTTCTCAACTACCAAGTACAACGACCTTCAGTCAGTAGTAGCACGGTGTGGCTACCATGCACAATGACCGACCAAAGTAGGCATATGTACTGCCTTTGACCAAAGAAATCCGCTGTGTGTGGTCAACGATGACAACTCATAATACGAGTCACAAATGGTCAGAGGGGGAAACAATGGTTTGGGAACACCAAGTATCACATAGCAAGCACAAGGGGCTTCAATACGTTGTGGCACAGTGTGGAGACCATGCACGATGACCAACCAAAGTAGGCATATGTCGCTGACCATGACCAAATAATGTCACTATGTGTGGTAAACTTTGACAACTCACAACACGAGTCACAAATGGTCACGGTGGAAGGTAATGGTTTGTGAATACTAGTTATCTACTAGACAGTACAAATACATTCAATATGTAGTGGCAGAATGTGGCTTCAATGCACAGTGACCAACCAAAGTATGCATATGTCACTAACCATGATGAACAAATTTCACTTCATGTGGTCAACGTTGAAAACGCATAACACGAGTCACAAATGGTCAGAGTGGAAAACAATGGATTGGGAGGCCTATGTATTGGCTAGAAAGAACAAAGAACTTCGATACGTAGTGGCACGGTGTGGCTAATATGCACACCAAACGATCAAACTAGGCATATGTCACTGATCATGACCAGAGAGTTTCAATATGGGTGGTCAACGTTGACCAACCATAACACGAGTCACAAACGGTCAGGAGAGAAAACAATGCTATGATAATATTGGCTCTCAACTACCAAGTACAACAACCTTCAGTGAGTAGTAGCACGGTGTGGTTACCATGCACAATGACCGACCAAAGTAGGCATATGTACTGCCTTTGACCAAAGAAATCCACTGTGTGTGGTGTCAGAAACCGGTCCCCGGGTGGAGGCAGTTCCAACGTGCCCCGGTGGGTCTTCTGCGTTCACGGCTATGTTTTGTGCAGGTTTTGAGTCTGAGCGTGAGCTTTCTGGTCGCCTCACGCTATGTTTCTGGGAGTTGAAGGCATTTGTGAGACAGTCACTTTTGCAAAGGGAAGAGCGCAAATTGGCATTAGTTTTTGAACATGGACATAATCTAAACATTTGTAGGGCTAGTCATGAGCTCTCCAACGCACCAAATGGTGCGCGATTCGGATCACCGTAGCTCCCGCTACGTCATCCGAAGCGAAGCACCCCAAATCAGCCGCTCAGTCGGCGGCGCGCACCACGTCGCCCGCCGAGGCGCCCTCACACATCAAGGACCCATCAAAACGCCATTCCAGAGGCGCAGATGTCCCTACGCGTAGTGGCGGCGCCCCTCGCGCCTTTGGGGTCTGTTTCGATGAGTTAATCATCGAGTTTGGTGATGGGGATCGACGTGGGTCGAAACCTGTTCGCGGACCTCCAGTCGGAATTTTGACAAAGTCCCCAAGTAACAAACTGTACTGCTGAGTTTCGGACTCCGAGCCAGGATTTTGGCAAAGTCCCTCAGTAACAAACTGCACTCCTGAACTCCGGCGGATCATCCACCGGACGCCTCGGCAGACCTTCCGGAGCAAAATCCCCAGATGGCATTTTGTTACTCGTTTTGGTCGAATATTCACCGGAAGTCGAACCGTGGCCGGTTCCCATAACCGCCGCACATTCCCCATCTTTGGAAGCCCATATCTCCCTCGATACTTGTCCGATTCCGGTGAAACAACTTCCAGCGGATTTAGCGACTCATCAACTTGCAGGGGCGATCCTGCATTTGAGGATCGGAGCAATCCTCGAGTCGCCTGATCCGTTGACAAGGAATTTCCTCTCTCTGGCGGCTCATCGGCGCCTCCGGCGCCGCACTTGGGCATGCAGAGGGGCAAATCTTCAACATTCTCCCCCTTGCACCTGCCATGCCCGCTGCTCCTGCCTGCTCTCGCTCATCTTCCGCTGTGCCCTCCAGCCCATCATAGCTGGTCATCCCAAGTCCGGCCACGCTCAATGCGTGCCGGTCCACGGGTTGCGCTTTGGTCAAGCAATCCGCAAGCATGTTGTGCGTGCTGCAGTGTTGCAGCACCACCTGCCCCTTTTCAACCATGTCCCGTGCGTAATGATAACGCACGTCAATGTGCTTCGTCCTACTGTGCTGCGTCGGGTTGTTGGTCAGCGAGATTGAGCCGGTGTTGTCCTCTTGCACCACCGTAGGCTCCTGCTGCGGCACGCCCAGCTCCCCCAGCAACCTGCGGAGCCACACCGCCTCCTTGACCGCCTCAGCCAGTGGGATGTACTCTGTTTCCACTGTGGAGGTGGCGACGCAGTCTTGCTTTCTGCTGCACCACAAGACCGCTGCACCAGCGAGGAAGAACACGTAGCCGGATGTGGACTTCCGCTTGTCCACGTCACCAGCGTAGTCTGCATCCGTGTAGCAGACCACACACAAAGGGTCCGCCCGTCCCTTGCCGTCGAACCTCAAGCACGCATGCCGCGTCGCTTGCAGGTAGCGGAGGATGCGCTTGACTGCCTACCAGTGTAGTGGCCCTGATCGGCCACGTACCTGCTCACTTGGCCCACCCCGTAGGCCAGATCTGGTCGAGTCGCCACTATGGCGTACATGAGGCTGCCCACCGCCGATTGGTAGGGCACCCCTGCCATATCCTCCCGCTCTTCTTTTGTTTGCGGCGCCATTGCCGCACTCAGTTCACAGGTCGTGGAGACTGGACTGCCAACTGGTTTGCAGTCCTCCATGCCGTACCGCTTCAGCACCTCGGCCACGTATTTGGCCTGTCCCAGCTCAAGCGTGCGCGCCCTCCGGTTCTACGTAATGCTCACCCCGAGGTAGTACTCCAGCTCCCCCGTGTCCGACATCTGGAATCTGCTGATCAGTTGCTCTTTCAGCTGCTGTAGGCTCGGCAGATCCGTCGAGCACAAAATCAGGTCGTCCACGTAGAGTGCGACGATCTGATGGAGCTGTTTCTTGCACCGCACGTACACGCTGTGATTCGCCTCACAGCGCTTGAAGTCAAGTTGTGCCATGAAGCTGTCCATCTGTTGGTACCAGCATCTGGGCAACTGTTTTAGCCCGTACAAGGACTTCCGCAGCTTACACACCTTGCCCTCCGGCGCCTCCACCCCCTCCGGCACCTCCATGTAGATCTCTCTGTCTATGATGCCGTTGATGAAGACCGTCTTTACGTCCATTTGGTGGAGCTCCATGTCCTTCGCGGCCGCCACCGCAAGGATCGCCCGGATGCTTGTGAACTTGGCGACGGGAGCAAACGTCTCATCGTAGTGCTCCCCCTTACGCTGTGCGTACCCTTTCGCCACCAGCCGCGCCTTGTACTTGTCAACCACACCATCCTTTGTGAACTTGGTCTTGAAGACCCACTTTGAGCTGATGACCTTGGCATCTTTCGGCCTGTCAACCAGCTCCCACGTATCGTTTTCCGTGATGGACGCCAGCTCATATTTGATGGCTGCGTCCCATTGATCCCCTTCAGGTCGTGCAAGCGCCTCTTGCATGGTAGTCGGCTCCGTTGATGCAGCCAGCATGCACCGCATCATGCCAATCCATCGACCTGTGCTTGCGTCGAAGTGCTTCCCCGCTTTTCACTGCCTCCCGCTGCGGCGCGGTAGTTTTGGTGGCGCATCGTCGCTCTGCTGCAATCCTTCCAACTCAACACGCTCCGGTGAATCATCGACTAGATGGCTCCCCGATGATCTCTCCCGTTCCGGCGAAACATCGCCCGGACGGACCGCGCGTCCAGTGGATTTTCCACCAACGCCCGTTGCACACTCTGCTGGGAGTGCGCGCCTTGGCACCCTTGGTGCCTTATCCGCCGGATCCTTCCGGTGGATCTCCTCATCAGCTTGATCGTCATCAGAGTCCTCTACTTCGGCTGCCACCGCTGGTGCACCGTCACGCTCTGATGCCGCATCCTCAACTTTGGCGTCCGCCGGCTCCTTCTCGTAGTCAAGGAGCTGGGACCACTCCCCCGTCTTTGGGGAGTCCACCACGCCCAATTCGTTTCTGCTGACGTAAATTTGCTGCTCGTCGAACTCGACGTCTCGGCTGCGGATTATCTCCCCCCTTGCGCATGTCGTAAAGCATGTACGCCTTATGCGTGCTCTCATAGCCAAGGAAGAGATACGAATTTGGCCGCGGCTCCAGCTTGCTGTCGCGCCTCTGCGCAGCCTGCACCATCGCATGCGCCTTACACCCGAACACTTTCAGGTGTGCCACACTTGGCTTGCGCCCGCTCCAAACCTCCTGCGGCGTCTTCCAGCCGCTCCTCCCCTTCAGCACTGCTGTAGGAGTGAGGTTGATGGTGTAGCTCGCCGTACGCACAGCCTCTTTCCAGAAGCTCCGCGGCAATTCCGCATCCACCAACATGGTCCGTACCATGTTCAGCAGCGTCTGGTTTGCCCGCTCCGCCACACCATTTGACTGAGGCGAATACCGCGTAGTTTGTTTACATTTTATGCCCTGCTGCTTCATCCACCCGCTACAGCCCACATACTCTCCGCCGTTGTCGCTGCGTAGCGCTCTGACCTTCCGGCCAGTCTGCCTCTCCACCGCGGCGACATACTCCTTTAGCCGGTCCAGGACCTCACCTTTCTGCTTCATGAAGTACACGAAGAGTTTTCTGCTGTAGTCATCAATGAAGGTGACGAAGTAACGCGCGCCGCTCTTTGACGCCGTCTTGAATGGTCCACACACGTCGCTGTGCACGACCTCTAGCAGGTCTGAGGCGCAATTCACGTTCTCGTTAA
The DNA here is from genome assembly GCA_023375785.1 of Penium margaritaceum. Taxonomy (NCBI): domain Eukaryota; kingdom Viridiplantae; phylum Streptophyta; class Zygnematophyceae; order Desmidiales; family Peniaceae; genus Penium; species Penium margaritaceum. Next base: position 216,063 of record SZWC01000050.1, on the reverse strand, counting down.
ACAGTTTGCGCCGTGCCTTGCCCAAAATGCAAGGCTCGCACTTTTTGTGCACTGCTGCATCTGTCGCCTCTTCTGCACCGTCGATGACGAGGCCGCGTACCAGCTCGCGCTTCGCCATCTCCTTCGCGACTGCGGGTGAGGAATGCCCTAGTCGTCGGTGCCAGAGCTCCAGATCAGCTCCCCCTCCTTTGGCCAGGTTGACGGTGCGTTCCTGCGCATCTGCTGAATCTGTCGCCGCGGGGATCACCTTGGTCTCCACGATGTAGAGGCCTCCCTCGCACTTAGCCTCCAGCACGGTCGCGCCGCCACCGTCCTTCCGCACGAATGCCCCTCTTCTCCTGAAGAGCACCTCGTACCCCTTGTCAGTCAGTCGGCTGACACTTAGGATGTCAGCCAAGCCAGGTACGTGCTGCACGTTCTTGATCACGCACTGCACCCGCTTCCCACCAACCACCACCTCCACGTCCACNGCAGTTGCGGCACGCACCCTTCTTGGCGCCCTTCTTGCCGCCGCCATGTCCGCCACCTCCCTTGCCCCCACTTCTGCCACCGCGCGTTTTGGTGACGAGGGCCGATGAGGAAGACGAGGACTCCCCGCAGCTCCGTCGCTGCGCCTCGTTGCGGATGTACTCTGCGACCGCGCCATAGGTGAGCTTGTCCTCTGCCCATCCTCCCAAGACTGTGATGAAAGGGCTCCAACTATCAGGAAGGGCCATGAGGAGGCCCATCACCTGCAGCTGCGTGTCAATCTTCCACCCCACGTCGTTGCATTGTGAGGCGAGCGACTCAATCTGCTGCATGGCGGTGATGACATCATCTCCCTCCTCGATTCTCATCGTCAGGAGTCGCTTCATGGCAAAGATTTTGTTCGCCAGCGACTTGGATTGATGGATGGTGCAAAGTTTTTGCCAAGCCTCGGCTGCCAGCTTGCAGCCCTGGAAGTAGCCCCACTACGACTCAGCCGTCCCGGACACCAGCAGCATGAGCGCCTCCGTGTTCTTCTTTGTGAAGGCCTCCTTCTACGCTTCCGTCGCTGTCGCGTCGTCGAGGACTTCGGTTCGCAATATGACCTGCAGCACACCCTTATGCACGAGGTGGATCTCGAAGTGCCACCTCCGTAGCCCAAAGCCAGGGCCGCCCGCATACTTCTGGATGGCCTGCGTCTCCTTCTGTGCCATTGCGCAGTCTTCAACTCCGGGACATCAGAGTTTGACGGCGACGTCATCCTCGACGACAATCCCGTCCGCCGCGAAAGCCGTGAGCGATGTGTAGACCGGTCAAGGCCGTGGGCCCATAACCCTTTGTCAGAAACCGGTCCCCGGGTGGAGGCAGTTCCAACGTGCCCCGGCGGGTCTTCTGCGTTCACGGCTATGTTTTGTGCGGGTTCTGAGTCTGAGCGTGAGCTTTCTGGTCGCCTCACGCTATGTTTATGGGAGTAAAAGGAATTTGTGAGACAGTCACTTTTGCGAAGGGAAGAACGCGATTTTGCATTAGTTTTTTAACATGGACATGATCTGAACATTTGTAGGGATAGTCATGAGCTCTCACACGCACCAAACCGTGCGCGATTCCGATCACCGAAGCTGCCGCTACGTCATCCGAAGCGAAGAACCCCAAATCAGCCGCTCAGTCGGCGGCGCGCACCACGTCACCCGCCGAGGCGCCCTCACACATCAAGGACCCATCAAAATGCCATTCCGGAGGAGCAGATGTCCCTACGCATAGTGGCGGCGCCCCTCGCGCCTTTAGGGTCTGTTTTGATGAGTTAATCATCGAGTTTGGTGATGGGGATCGATATGGGTCGAAACCTGTTCGCGGACCTCAAGTCGGAATTTTGACTAAGTCCCCGAGTAACAAACTGTACTACTGAGTTTCCGACTCCGAGCCAGGATTTTGGCAAAGTCCCTCAGTAACAAACTCGCTCCTGAAATCCGGCGGATCATCCACCGGACGCCTCGGCAGACCTTCCGGAGCAAAACCCCCAGATGGCATTTTGTTACTCGTTCCGGTCGAATATTCACCGGAAGTCGAACCACGGCCGGCTCCCAGAACAGCCGCGCAAACCCCAACTTTGGAAGCCCATATCTCCCTCGATACTTGTCCGATTCCGGTGAAACAGCTTCCATCGGATTCAGCAACTCATCAACTTTCAGGGGCAATCCTGCATATTAGGATCTGAGCAATCCTCGAGTCGCCTGATCCGTCAACGAGGAATTTCCTCTCTCTGGCGGCTCGTAGGCGCCTCCTGACGCCACACTTGGGCATGCAGAGGGGCAAATCTTCAACATGTGGTCCACATTGACAACTCATAATACGAGTCACAAATGGTCAGAGGGGGAAACAATGGTTTGGGAATAGCACGAATCACATAGCATGCACAAGGGGCTTCAATACGTTGTGGTACGGTGTGGAGACCATGCACGATGACCAACCAAAGTAGGCATACGTCACTGACCATGACCAAATAATGTCACTGAGTGTGGTAAACTTTGAAAACTCACAACACGAGTCACAAATGGTCAGGGTGGAGGGTAGTGGTTTGTGAATACTAGTAATCTACTAGCAAGTACAAATACCTTCAATATGTAGTGGCACAATGTGGCTTCGATGCACAGTGACCAACCAAAGTATGCATATGTCACTGACCATGATGAAAGAATTTCACGTCATGTGGTCAACGTTGAAAACGCATAATACGAGTCACAAATGGTCAGAGGGGAAAACAATGGGTTGGGAACACTAGTTATCAACTAGGAAGTACAAAGACCTTCAACAAGCAGTGGCACGGTATGGCTAGCGTGCACAGTGACCAACCAAAGGATGCATACGTCACTGACTACGACCGAATAAGTCCACTATGTGTAGTCAACATTGACAACTCATAACACGAGTCACAAATGGTCAGAGGGAGAGACAATGGTTTGGGGAGCCTATGTATTGACTAGAAAGGACAAAGAACTTCAATACGTAGTGGCACGGTGTGGCTAATATGCACACCAAACAACCAAACTAGGCATATGTCACTGATCATAACCACAAAATTTCAATATGGGTGGTCAACGTTGACCAACCATAACACGAGTCACAAACGGCCAGGACAGGAAACAATGTTATGGGAATATCGGTTCTCAACTACCAAGTACAAAGACCTGCAGTCAATAGTAGCACGGTGTGGCTACCATGCACAATGACCGATCAAACTAGGCATATGTACTGCCTTTGACCAAAGAAATCCTCTGAGTGTGGTCAACGTTGACAACTCATAATACGAGTCACAAATGGTCACAGGGGGAAACAATGGGTTGGGAACACCAAGTATCACATAGCAAGCACAAGGGGCTTCAATACGTTGTGGCACGGCGTGGAGACCATGCACGATGACCAACTAAAGTAGGCATATGTCACTGACCATGACCTAATAATGTCACTAAGTGTGGTAAACTTTGACAACTCACAACACGAGTCACAAATGGTCAGGGTGGAAGGTAATGGGTTGTGAATACTAGTTATCTACTAGCAAGTACAAATACCTTCAATATGTAGTGGCACAATGTGGCTTCAATGCACACTGACCAACCAAAGTATGCATATGTCACTAACCATGACGAACAAATTTCACTTCATGTGGTCAACGTTGAAAACGCATAACACGAGTCACAAATGGTCAGAGGGGAAAACAATGGATTGGGAAGCCTATGTATTGGCAAGACGGGACAAAGAACTTCAATACGTAGTTGCACGGTGTGGCTAATATGTACACCAAACAATCAAACTAGGCATATGTCACTAATCATGACCAGAGACTTTCAATATGGGTGGTCAACGTTGACCAACCATGACACGAGTCACAAACAGTCAGGAGATGAAACAATGCTATGAGAATATCGGTTCTCAACTACCAAGTACAACGACCTTCAGTCAGTAGTAGCACGGTGTGGCTACCATGCACAATGACCGACCAAAGTAGGCATATGTACTGCCTTTGACCAAAGAAATCCGCTGTGTGTGGTCAATTGTGACAACTCATAATACGAGTCACAAATGGTCAGAGGGGGAAACAATGGTTTGGGAACACCAAGTATCACATAGCAAGCACAAGGGGCTTCAATACGTTGTTGCACAGTGTGGAGACCATGCACGATGACCAACCAAAGTAGGCATATGTCACTGACCATGACCAAATAATGTCACTATGTGTGGTAAACTTTGACAACTCACAACACGAGTCACAAATGGTCAGGGTGGAAGGTAATGGTTTAAGAATACTAGTTATCTGCTAGCAAGTACAAATACGTTCAATATGTCATGGCACAACGTGGCTTCAATGCACAGTGACCAACCAAAGTATGCATATGTCACTGACCATGACGAAAGAATTCACTTCATGTGGTCAACGTTGAAAACGCATAACACGAGTCACAAATTGTCAGAGGGGAAAAAAATGGGTTGGGAACACTAGTTATCAACTAGGAAGTACAAAGACATTCAACAAGCAATGGCACGGTATGGCTAGCATGCACAGTGACAAACCAACTGATGCATACGTCACTGACTACGACCAAATAAGTCCACTATGTGTGGTCAACATTGACAACTCATAACACGAGTCACAAATGGTCAGAGGGGAAAAAATGGATTGGAAAGCCTATGTATTGGCTAGAAAGGACAAAGAACTTCAATACGTAGTGGCACGGTGTGGCTAATATGCTCACCAAACAATCAAACTAGGCATATGTCACTGATCATGACCAGAGAATTTCAATGTGGGTAGTCAACGTTGACCAACCATAACACGAGTCACAAACGGTCAGGATAGGAAACAATGCTATGAGAATATCGGGTCCCAACTACCAAGTAGAACGACCTTTAGTGAGTAGTAGCACGGTGTGGCTACCATGCACAATGACAGACCAAATTAGGTATATGTACTGCCTTTGACCAAAGAAATCCGCTGTGTGTGGTCAACGTTGACAACTCATAATACGAGTCACAAATGGTCAGAGGGGGAAACAGTGGTTTGGGAACATCAAGTATCACATAGCAAGCACAAGGGGCTTCAATACGTTGTGGCACGGTGTGGAGACCATGCACAATGACCAACCAAAGTAGGCATGTGTCACTGACCATGACCAAATAATGTCACTAAGTATGGTAAACTTTGACAACTCACAACACGAGTCACAAATGGTCAGGGTGGAAGGTAATGGTTTGTGAATACTAGTTATCTACTAGCAAGTACAAATACCTTCAACATGTAGTGGCACAATGTGGCTTCAATGCACAGTGACCAACCAACGTATGCATACGCCACTAACCATGACGAACAAATTTCACTTCATGTTGTCAACGTTGAACACGCATAACACGATTCCCAAATGGTCAGAGGGGAAAACAATGGATTGGGAAGCCTATTTGTTGGCTAGAAAGGACAAAGAACTTCAATACGTAGTGGCACGGTGTGATTAATATACACACCAAACAATCAAACTAGTCATATGTCACTGATCATGACCACAGAATTTCAATATGGGTGGTCAACGTTGACCAACCATAACACGTGTCACAAACGGTCAGGAGAGGAAACAATGCTATGAGAATATCGGTTCTCAACTACCATGTACAACGAACTTCAGTCAGTAGTAGCACGGTGTGGCTACCATGCACAATGACTGTCCAAAGTAGGCATATTTACTGCCTTTGACCAAAGAAATCCGCTGTGTGTGGTCAACGTTGACAACTCATAATACGAGTCACAAATGGTCAGAGGGGGAAATAATGGGTTGGGAACACAAAGTATCACATAGCAAGCACAAGGGGCTTCAATACGTTGTGGCACAGTGTGGAGACCATGCACGATGACCAACCAAAGTAGGCATATGTCACTGACCATGACCAAATAATGTCACTATGTGTGGTAAACTTTGACAACTCACAACACGAGTCACAAATGGTCAGGGTGGAAGGTAATGGTTTGTGAATACTTGTTATCTACCAGCAAGTACAAATACATTCAATATGTAGTGGCACAATGTGGCTTCAATGCAGAGTGACCAACCAAAGTATGCATGTGTCACTAACCATGACGAACAAATTTGACTTCATGTGGTCAACGTTGAAAACGCATAACACGAGTCACAAATGGTCAGAGTGGAAAACGATGGATTGGGAAGCCCATGTATTGGCTATAAAGGACAAAGAACTTCAATACGTAGTGGCACGTTGTGGCTTATATTTACACCAAACAATATAACTAGGCATACGTCACTGATCATGACCAAAGAATTTCAATATGGGTGGTCAACGTTGACCAACCATGACACGAGTCACAAACGGTCAGGAGAGGAAACAATGCTATGAGAATATCGGTTCTCAACTACCAACTACAACGACCTTTAGTCAGTAGTAGCACGGTGTGGCTACCATGCACAACGACCAACCAAAGTAGGCATATGTACTGCCTTTGACCAAAGAAATCCGCTGTGTGTGGTCCACGTTGACAACTCATAATAAGAGTCACAAATGGTCAGAGGGGGAAACAATGGTTTGGGAACACCACGTATCACATAGCAAGAACAAGGGGCTTCAATACGTTGTGGCATGGTGTGGAGACCATGCACGATGACCAACCAAAGTAGGCATACGTCACTGACCATGACCAAACAATGTCACTAAGTGTGGTAAACTTTGACAACTCACAACACGAGTCACAAATGGTCAGGGTGCAAGGTAATGGTTTGTGAATACTAGTTATCTACTAGCAAGAAAAAATACCTTCAATATGTAGTGGCACAATGTGGCTTCAATGCACAGTGACCAACCAAAGTATGTATATGTCACTGACCATGAAGAACGGGTTTCACTTCATGTGGTCAACGTTGAAAACGCATAACACGAGTCACAGATGGCCAGAGGGGAAAACAATGGGTTGGGAACACTAGTTATCAACTAGGAAGTAGAAGGACCTTCAACAAGCAGTGGCACGGTATGGCTAGCGTGCACAGTGACCAACCAAAGGATGCATACGTCACTGACTACGACCAAATAAGTCCACTATGTGTCGTCAACATTGACAACTCATAACACGAGTCACAAATGGTCAGAGGGAGAGACAATGGTTTGGGAAGCCTATGTATTGACTAGAAAGGACAAAGAACTTCAATACGTAGTGGCACGGTGTGGCTAATATGCACACCAAACAACCAAACTAGGCATATGTCACTGATCATGACCACAAAATTTCAATATGGGTGGTCAATATTGACCAACCATAACACGAGTAACAAACGGTCAGGACAGGAAACAATGCTATGGGAATATCGGTTCTCAACTACCAAGCACAACGACCTTCAGTCAGTAGCAGCACGGTGTGGCTACCATGCACAATGACCGACCAAAGTAGGCATATGTACTGCCTTTGACCAAAGAAATTCGCTGTGTGTGGTCAACATTGACAACTCATAATACGAGTCACAAATGGTCAAAGGGGGAAACAATGGTTTGGGAACACCAAGTATCACATCGCAAGCGAAAGGGCTTCAATACGTTGTGGCACAGTGTGGAGACCATGCACGATGACCAACCAAAGTAGGCATATGTCACTGACCATGACCAAATAATGTCACTATGTGTGGTAAAATTTGACAACTCACAACATGAGTCACAAATGGTCAGGGTGGAAGGTAATGGTTTGTGAATACTAGTTATCTACTAGCAAGTACAAATACATTCAATATGTAGTGGCACAATGTGGCTTCAATGCACAGTGACCAACCAAAGTATGCATATGTCACTAACCATGACGAACAAATTTCACTTCATGTGGTCAGCGTTGAAAACACAGAACATGAGTCACAAATGGTCAGAGTGGAAAACAATGGACTGGGAAGCCTATTTATTGGCTAGAAAGGACAAAGAACTTCAATACGTAGTGGCACGGTGTGGCTAATATGCACACCAAACAATCAAACTAGGCATATGTCACTGATCATGAACAGAGAATTTCAATATGGCTCGTCAACGTTGACCAACCATAACACGAGTCACAAACGGTCAGGAGAGGAAACAATGCTATGAGAATATCGGATCTCAACTACCAAGTACAACGACCTTCAGTCAGTAGTAGCACGGTGTTGCTACCATGCACAATGACCAACCAAAGTAGGAATATGTACTGCCTTTGACCAAAGAAATCCGCTGTGTGTGGTCCACGTTGACAACTCATAATACGAGTCACAAATGGTCAGAGGGGGAAACAATGGGTTGGGAATACCACGTATCACATAGCAAGCACAAGGGGCTTCAATACGTTTTGGCACGGTGTGGAGACCATGCACGATGACCAACCAAAGTAGGCATATGTCACTGACCATGATCAAATAATGTCACTATGTGTGGTAAACTTTGACAACTCACAACACGAGTCACAAATGGTCAGGGAGGAAGGTAATGGTTTGTGAATACTAGTTATCTACTAGCAAGTACAAACACCTTCAATATGTAGTGGTACAATGTGGCTTCAATGCACAGTGACCAACCAAAGTATGCGTATCTCACTGACCATGACGAAAGAATTTCACTTCATGTGGTCAACGTTGAAAACGCATAACACGAGTCACAAATGGTCAGAGGGGAGAACAATGGGTTGGAAACACTAGTTATCAATTGGGAAGTACAAAGACCTTCAACGAGCAGTGGCACGGTATGGCTAGCGTGCACAATGACCAACCAAAGGATGCATACGTTACTGACTACGACCAAATAAGTCCACTATGTGTGGTCAACATTGACATCTCATAACACGAGTCACAAATGGTCAGAGGGAGAGACAATGGTTTGGGAAGCCTATGTATTGACTATAAAGGACAAAGAACTTCAATACGTAGTGGCACGGTGTGGCTAATATGCACACCATATAACCAAACTAGGCATATGTCATTGATCATGACCACAGAATTTCAATATGGGTGGTCAACGTTGACCAACCATAACACGAGTCACAAACGGTCAGGACAGGAAACAATGCTATGGGAATATCGGTTATCAATTACCAAGTACAACGACCTTCAGTTAGTAGTAGCACGGTGTGGCTACCATGCACAATGACTGACCAAAGTAGGCATATGTACTGCCTTTGACCAAAGAAATCCGCTGTGTGTGGTCAATGTGACAACTCATAATACCAGTGACAAATGGTCAGAGGGGGAAACAATGGTTTGGGAACACCAAGTATCACATAGCAAGCACAAGGGGCTTCAATATGTTGTGGCACAGTGTGGAGACCATGCACGATGACCAACCAAAGTAGGCATATGTCACTGACCATGACCAAATAATGTCACTATGTGTGGTAAACTTTGGAGTCATGCTTAATCGTCCCACTTTTATACACTATGTAACTTATGTATACTACTCCTCTCATATCTTCATTTCCTGGACCTACATATTCGTGTATGCACTTTTTAAATCACCAATGTCTTTGTGAACAAATTCATTTATATTTTCAGAGGGGGTGTAAAATCCGTAACTGTGATTCCTAAACATAATTATTTTTAAAAAGTTCAAAACAAAATCCCTTGTTGTTTACTTGCCTAGTTCTGTCTTCCTCATTCGTGAAGGACATTTCTGTTAGACATAGTTTTTGTAGAAATGAACATCGAGCAGATACACCGTTCTTACGAACTCAAATGGACATTCGGTGAATTTGCATTTTGTTCGCTAGTCCCACTTCCGAGATTCACTCGAAGTCGACTCCCCCCCCCCCTCCCGAGTGTATCTGGTGAATGTATCGGGGAGTGTATCATGAAGATCCGCAGAAATGTACACTAATGTATTTTCTGATCCCGATCCCCCCCCC
>SZWC01000050.1:143776-194946 GCA_023375785.1 Penium margaritaceum | reverse complement strand
TTGCCAGTTTTCAGGAGCTTGATCTCCTGACTCTAGCAGCACCAACCACTCTCCCTGTTTTGGAGCTTCCGTGGGATCAAGCATCTCTTCCTTTCCTGGTTTCCTCTTGTCAAAGGTTACATCCCGGCTGGTGATGAGTCTTCTTCCTGCCAGGTCCCACAAGCGATATGTCTTGTGGGCCGTCTCATAGCCCACCAAAACGCACTTTCGTGCTCTTGAATCCAGCTTGCCGGCACCCTCACCCGCCTCGACCTTTGCCCATGCAGTGCAGCCGAATACCTTCAGGTGTGATGCGTCCGGCTTCTTCCCTGACCAAACTTCTTGTGGTATCATCTGTTGCTTTCACTTCTTCTTTCCGCGCCTGTCCAGAGCAGCCGCAGGAGTCAGGTTGACGAGATAGCATGCCGTTCTTGCCGCTTCCGCCCAGAACCGCGGTGGAAGCTTTGCATCAAAGAGCATGCTACGCACCATGCCGAGGATGGTCTGATTCATCCGTTCGGCAACACCATTGCTCTGCGGCGTGTAAGGCGTTGTGGGCTGGTGGCTGATCCCATGTTGCCTCAACCAGCCCTTGCATGCCTCGTACTCTCCATCGTTGTCGCTTCGCATCGCTTTGACTTTCTTTCCGGTCTGCCGCTCCACCATGGCGACAAACTCCTGCAACTTTTCTCTGACCTCTCCCTTTGCTTTGAGGAAGAAGATCCACACCTTGCGGCTGTGGTCATCTATGAAGGTCAGAAAATACTTGCTACCACCATTTGACGCCGTGCGAAAGGGTCCGCACACGTCGGTGTGAATGAGGTCAAGGGCTGATTCTGCACGGCGACCATTGCGCTCAAAGCGCGTTCGCTTGGTCTTACCTTGGAGGCAAGGTTCACACAGGCTGCCACATCCAACCGCATCCTTCTTGCAACCATCCATGCCACGGACCAGCTGTTGTTGCTGGATTACTTGGAGTGTGCTGTTTGCCACATGCCCAAAGCGTCTATGCCATAGATCAGCGTCTTCGTCTTTTGCGGCAGAGGATGCTTTTTCAGTTTTCGTTGGTGTGCTCTCCTGCGTGGGTGTCGAGACCACTGCCTCCGCTACACCCGCATGGCCCTCCTTTCCGAGCTCTTTGCTGCCGTTGTCTGCAGTACGTAGAGTCCGTCAACCCGTGGAACCTGTGCCACAAGATCTTTGTTGGCGTAGAGGACCTTGATGTCTTCGTTCCTGGCGATGACCGCCTTCTTCTGCGTGAACACCACCGTCATGTCGTCCATTATTTTTGACACGGACAGAAGGTTTGCCGCAAAGGAGGGCATGTAGACCACGTCACGTAGCCGTATATCCTTCTCCGCACCATTGAGGCTGATGCTCACCAGCTTGTCACCCATGCCCTTTGCGTTCACAACGCTACCGTTTGCGCATCTGAACCGCCGATCGGTGGGGCCGATGGAGACAAATCCAGCCTGGTCGTTGCTAGAGTGATGATTGGTGCCGGAGTCAAGCCCAACAGCTCCTGGCCTGAGCAGCGCCGCTCCTTTTTCTGGAGGCGTGCTCTGTGCCATCATGTTGGTAGCTTCTTTGCCACCCTTCTTGTTGCCTTTGTTCCCACCGCTTCCGCTGTCTTCCTTCTTTGGCGATCTGCACTCTCTTGCCCAGTGCCCAGGTTTGCCGCAGTTGTGGCAGTTACCCTGTTGCTTGGGAGCCTTGCCGCCATTGTTGCCTCCGCCACCACCGCTTCCGCTGCTGCCTTTCTGACCAGAGGCTGACCCTTTGCTCCCGCGGCCACCGTAGCGTGCAGCATAGGCTGAGAAACTAGCCTCACTTCCGCTGCGGCGCATGGCCTCATTTCGCACGTACTCAGACACTGTCGTGTACGTCAGGTCGTCCTCCTTCCAGCCGCCCATGACGGTGATCATCGGGCTCCAGCTCTCCGGTAGCGCCATGAGGAGAATCATGGCTTGCATGTTCTCGTCAAGGTCCCAGTTCATCTGGCGAGCCTCGCCAAGGAGTCCTTCAAACTCCTGTAGGAAATCGGGGATTGATTCGCCCTCATTCACCCGCATGCTGATCAGCCGTTGTAGGATGAATAATCTGTTCGCAAGGGAGGTGGATTGGTGCACGCGCTTGAGCTTGTCGTAAGCTTCGGAAGCCAGCGTGTACCCGGCAATGATGGGAACATACTTCTTAGCAATCGCGTTGCTGAGGAATGACATGGCAATGTCATTTCGATCCATCCATGCCTCATGCTCGGATGTGCCTTCCGCGGGAACCTGCTCCTCTCCCTTCAGTAGTTTGATGAAGCCGCGCACTTTCATCGCCAGCTCNAGTTGATGAAGCTGATGGAGCTGATGGAGCTGATGGAGCCGGCGTGCGCACCTGGAGAGAGCGTACCAGAGTTGAGCGAAGCGTGCCTTACAACTGGTCAGTGTGGGCCCATAACCCTTTGTCAACCGGCCTGAGGCAAACGGACTAGAAAACAGGGCCGACACAATAGCACCTGCCGTCCGCTCCTAGCATTTCAGCTAGGAGAAGATATCACCCTCAGGATCACGGTTCCACACTGAGCAGTTCCTAGGCAATCACTTGCTAGCAACTGTGTCCACTTAACACTTGGTCACTTTTGGGCGAGGTGCTAGTCAAAGACTAACTCCTGCGGCTTAGACCAACCAGTGTCTTGTTTATACTGTTCCTTAGTTGGACAACTCTGTGAGGAGCATCTAAGGCCAGATTGTGTAATTAGAATGAGGAATGAGCCTGGTACATATAGTCCTAGGCCTGGCTTCTAAGGTGTGTGGGCAGTGACACTTTTGGGGTGGTCACTCCAAACCACCTCACCAGTCCGCCAATTGGCGCATCCACTGACCGCCAAGTGGCGCACTCTCCTCATGCATGGAGAAATGTCTAAGAAACTTCCCCTGTGCTAGAAGGTCAAAAACCCTCCTGCGCACATAAAGGCTCGATCGCAGGACATGTTGTCCCTAAGTCCAACATGCTATCCGTTGCGCTACACTTCTGGTGTCTCGCTTGGACTTGCACCACGAACAAGGTTTGGGGGACTTACTCCAAGGGAGCAGTGCATGCCCAACCTGTTCGTCAACCCATAGCAGTGGCCATGGGGCATAAGAGAACAACACAAAGTAGGCATATGTACTGCCTTTGACCAAAGAAATCCGCTGTGTGTGGTCAACATTGACAACTCATAATACGAGTAACAAATGGTCAGAGGGGGAAACAATGGTATTCTTGTGTCATTGAATATCATAAAAAGAGTTTCACTCAGTCTTGTCATCTTTCCTTCTTGCGGCTGGTCAATCGCAGCAATGGTTGAGAGGTTATTCAAGCTCGAAGTTGCAAAATTCAAAACATAGTCAGCGTCAATTGTTTATGAATAAACTGAATTTATTATCATTCATACTTGTGAAAACTACCATATAATCTTACACCCCCTTATTTTATGCCCTTTACCCATAGGAACCCTTATAATGTCATTTGGACAACATATGAACACCATGTGAGTTGGCTTAGTGCTTATAGAGTTAGATCATGGAGCGATAGGTCCTGGGTTTGAATCCTTGTATGCGCAAAAATGAATAGGCTCGCGACCTGGGGGGGGGGGGCGTGTTGTGCTACCTCAACTCTACCTTTGAGCCTAAGCCGTGGGGGGTAGGGGGGGTGTCATAATGCGGTCGCAAATCTGTCCTCCATGTCGTCCAAGGAACATCCCTCTAGGGGGGTGGGAGGGAGTATTCCAGTGAAGGCACCTACGCGTAAAAAATAAAAAAAAACCGACCTGGTGTCAAAGGGAGAAACCTTTTGCTATTTATTGACTAGAAAGTGCAAATACTTTCAAGAAGTAGTGGAACAGCGTGGCTACCATGTACAATGACCAACCAGATTAGCCATGTGCCACTTACCATGACCAAGTAATTTTACCATGTGTGGTCAACGTTGACAACCCATAATATGGGTCACGAATTGTCAAAAGGAGAAACAATGGGTTGGGAAGACCAAGTATCACATAGCAAGCACGATGGGCTTCAATACGTTGTGGCATGGTGTGGAGACCATGCACGATGACCAACCAAAGTAGGCATATGTCACTGACCATGACCAAATAATGTCACTATGTGTGGTAAACTTTGACAACTCACAACACGAGTCACAAATGGTCAGGGTGGAAGGTAATGGTTTGTGAAAACTAGTTATCTACTAGAGAGTAAAAATACATTCAATATGTAGTGGCACAATGTGGCTTCAATGCAAAGTGACCAACCAAAGGATGCATACGTCACTGAATACGACCGAATAAGTCCACTATGTGTGGTCAACATTGACAACTCATAACACGAGTCACAAATGGTCAATGGGAGAGACAATGGTTTGGAAAGCCTATGTATTGACTAGAAAGGACAAAAAACATCAATACGTAGTGGCACGGTGTGGCTAATATGCACACTAAACAACCAAACTAGGCATATGTCACTGATCATGACCACAGAATTTCAATATGGGTGGTCAACGTTGACCAACCATAACACGAGTCACAAACGGTCAGGACAGGAAACAATGCCATGGGAATATTGGTTCTCAACTACCAAGTACAACGACCTTCATTCAGTAGTAGCACGGTGTGGCTACCATGCACAATCACCGACCAAAGTAGGCATATGTATTTCCTTTGACCAAAGAAATCCGCTGTGTGTGGTCAACGTTGACACTCATGATACGAGTCACAAATGGTCAGAGGGGGAAACAATGGTTTTGGAACACCAAGTATCACATAGCAAGCACAAGGGGCTTCAAAACGTTGTGGCACAGTGTGGAGACCATGCACGATGACCAACCAAAGTATGCATATGTCACTGACCATGACCAAATAATGTCACTATGTGTGGTAAACTTTGACAATTCACAACACGAGTCACAAATGGTCAGGGTGGAAGGTAATGGTTTGTGAATACTAGTTATCTACTAGCCAGTACAAATACATTCAATATGTAGTGGCACAATGTGGCTTCAATGCACAGTGACCAACCAAAGTATGCATATGTCACTAACCATGACGAACAAATTTCACTTCATTTGGTCAACGTTGAAAACGCATAACACGAGTCACAAATGGTCAGAGGGGAAAACAATGGATTGGTAAGCCTATGTGTTGGCTAGAAAGGACAAACAACTTCAATACGTAGTGACACGGTGTGGCTAATATGCACACCAAACAATCAAACTAGGCATATGTCACTGATCATGACCAGGGAATTTCAATATGGGTAGTCAACGTTGACCAACCATAAGACGAGTCACAAACGGTCGGGATAGGAAACAATGCTATGAGAATATTGGTTCTCAACTACCAAGTACAACGAACTTCAGTCAGTAGTAGCACGATGTGGCTACCATGCACAATGACCGACCAAAGTAGGCATATGTACTGCCTTTGTTCAAAGAAATCCGCTGTGTGTGGTCAACGCTGACAACTCATAATACGAGTCACAAATGGTCAGAGGGGGAAACAATGGTTTGGGAACACCAAGTATCACATAGCAAGCACAAGGGGCTTCAATACGTTGTGGCACAGTGTGGAGACCATGCACGATGACCAACCAAAGTAGGCATGTGTCTGTGACCATGACCAAATAATGTCACTATGTGTGGTAAACTTTGACAACTCACAGCACGAGTCACAAATGGTCAGGTTGGAAGGTAATGGTTTGTGAATACTAGTCATCTACTAGCAAGTACAATTACACTCAATATGTAGTGGCACAATGTGGCTTCAATGCACAGTGACCATCTAAAGTATGCATATGTCACTAACCATGACGAACAAATTTCACTTCATGTGGTCAACGTTGAAAACGCATAACACGAGTCACAAATGGTCAGAGGGGAAAACATTGGATTGGGAAGCCTATGTATTGGCTAGAAAGGACAAAGAACTTCAATACGTAGTGGCACGGTGTGGCTAATATGCACACCAAACAATCAAACTAGGCATATGTCACTGATCATGGCCAGAGAATTTCAATATGGGTGGTCAACGTTGACCAACCATAACACGAGTCACAAACGGTCAGGAGAGGAAACAATGCTATGAGAATATCGGTTCTCAACTACCAAGTACAATGACCTTCAGTCAGTAGTAGCACGGTGTGGCTACCTTGCACAATTACCGACCAAAGTAGGCATATGTACTGCCTTTGACCAAAGAAGTCCGCTGTGTGTGGTCCACGTTGACAACTCATA
Source organism: Penium margaritaceum (assembly GCA_023375785.1). NCBI lineage: Eukaryota > Viridiplantae > Streptophyta > Zygnematophyceae > Desmidiales > Peniaceae > Penium > Penium margaritaceum. The sequence goes on along the minus strand of SZWC01000050.1, from coordinate 188,709 downwards.
ATACGAGTCACAAATGGTCAGAGGGGGAAACAATGGTTTGGTAACACCAAGTATCACATAGCAAGCACAAGGGGCTTCAATACGTTGTGGCACAGTGTGGAGACCATGCACGATGACCAACCAACGTATGCATATGTCACTGACCATGACCAAGTAATGTCACTATGTGTGGTAAACTTTGACAACTCACAACACGAGTCACAAATGGTCAGGGTGGAAGGTAATGGTTTGTGAATACTAGTTATCTACTAGCAAGTACAGTTACATTCAATATGTAGTGGCACAATGTGGCTTCAATGCACAGTGACCATCTAAAGTATGCATATGTCACTAACCATGACGAACAAATTTCACTTCATGTGGTCAACGTTGAAAACGCATAACACGAGTCACAAATGGTCAGAGGGGAAAACAATGGATTTGGAAGCCTATGTATTGGCTAGAAAGGACAAAGAACTTCAATACGTAGTGGCACGGTGTGGCTAATATGCACACCAAACAATCAAACTAGGCATATGTCACTGATCATGGCCAGAGAATTTCAATATGGGTGGTCAACGTTGATCAACCATAACACGAGTCACAACCGGTCAGGGGAGGAAACAATGCTATGAGAATATCGGTTCTCAACTACCAAGTACAACGACCTTCAGTCAGTAGTAGCACGGTGTGGCTACCATGCACAATGACCGACCAAAGTAGGCATATGTACTGCCTTTGACGAAAGAAATCCGCTGTGTGTGGTCCACGTTGACAACTCATAATACGAGTCACAAATGGTCAGAGGGGGAAACAATGCTTCGGGAACACCACGTATCTCATAGCAAGCACAAGGGGCTTCAATGCATTGTGGCACGGTGTGGAGACCATGCACGATGACCAACCAAAGTAGGCATATGTCACTGACCATGACCAAATAATGTCACTAAGTGTGGTAGACTTTGACAACTCACAACACGAGTCACAAATGGTCAGGGTGGAAGGTAATGGTTTGTGAATACTAGTTATCTACTAGCAAGTAAAAATACCTTCAATATGTAGTGGCACAATGTGGCTTCAATGCACAGTGATCAACCAAAGTATGCATATGTCACTGACCATGACGAAAGAATTTCACTTCATGTGGTCAACGTTGAAAACGCATAACACGAGTCACAAATGGTCAGAGGGGAAAACAATGGGTTGGGAACACTAGCTATCAACTAGGACGTACAAAGACCTTCAACAAGGAGTGGCACGGTATGGCTAGCGTGCAAAGTGACCATCCAAAGGATGCATACGTCACTCACTACGACCAAATAAGTCCACTATGTGTGGTCAACATTGACAGCTCATAACACGAGTCACAAACGGTCAGGACATGAAACAATGCTATGGGAATATCGGTTCTCAACTACCAAGTACAACGACCTTCATTCAGTAGTAGCACGGTGTGGCTACCATGCACAATGACCGACCAAAGTAGGCATATGTACTGCCTTTGACCAAATAAATCCGTTGTGTGTGGTCAACGTTGACAGCTCATAATATGAGTCGCAAATGGTCAGAGGGGGAAACAATGGTTTGGGAACACCAAGTATCACATAGCAAGCACAAGGGGCTTCAAAACGTTGTGGCACAGTGTGGAGACCATGCACGATGACCAACCAAAGTAGGCATATGTCACTGACCATGACCAAATAATGTCACTAAGTGTCGTAAACTTTGACAACTCACAACACGAGTCACAAATGGTCACGGTGGAAGGTAACGGTTTGTGAATACTAGTTATCTACTAGCAAGTACAAATACCTTCAATATGTAGTGGCACAACGTGGCTTCAATGTACAGTGACCAACCAAAGTATGCATATGTCACTAACCATGACGAATAAATTTCACTCCATGTGGTCAATGTTGAAAACGCATAACTCAAGTCACAAATGGTCAGAGGGGAAAACAATTGATTAAGAACACTAGTTATCAACTAGAAAGTACAAAGACCTTCAACAAGCAGTGGCACGGTATGGCTAGCGTGCACCGTGACCAACCAAGGGATGCATGCGTCACTGACTACGACCGAATAAGTCCACTATGTGTGGTCAACATTGACAACTCATAACCCCAGTCCCAAATGGTCAGAGGGAGAGATAATGGTTTGGGAAGCATATGTATTGACTAGAAAGGACAAAGAACTTCAATACGTGGTGGCACGCTGTGGCTAATATGCACACCAAACAATCAAACTAGGCATATGTCACTCATCATGACCACAGAATTTCAATATGGGTGGTCAACGTTGACCAACCATAACACGAGTCACAAACGGCAAGGAGAGGAAACAATGCTGTGAGAATATCGGTTCTCAACTACCAAGTACAATGACCTTCAATCAGTAGTAGCACGGTGTGCCTACCATGCACAAATGACCGACCAAAGTAAGCATATGTACTGGCTTTGACCAGAGAAGTCCGCTGTGTGTGGTCAACGTTGACAACTCATCATACGAGTCACAAATGGTCAGAGGGGGAAACAATGGTTTGGGACTACTTGGTATCGACTAGAAAGTACAAAGACCTTCGATAAGTTGTGGCACGATATGGCTATCATGCACAATGACCAACTAAAATATTCTTGTGTCATTGAATATCATAAAAAGAGTTTCACTGTGTCTTGTCATCTTTCCTTCTTGCGGCTGGTCAATTGCAGCAATGGTTGAGAGGTTATTCAAGCTCGAAGTTGCAAAATTCAAAACCTAGTCTGCGTCAATTGTTTATGAATAAACTGAATTTATTATCATTCATACTTTTGAAAACTACCATATAATCTTACACCCCCTTATTTTATTCCCTTTACCCATAGGAACCCTTATAATGTCATTTGGACAACATATGAACACCATGTGAGTTGGCTTAGTGCTTATATAGTTAGATTCTGGAGCGATTGGTCCTGGGTTTGAATCCTCGTACGCGCAATATAGAATAGGCTCGCTACCTGGGGGAGGAGGGCGGCTGTGTTGTGCTACCTCAACTCTACCTTCGAGCCTAAGCCGTGGGGGGGGGGGTAGGGGTGTCATAATGCGGTCGCAACTCTATCCTCCAGGTCGTCCACGGAACATCCCTCTAGGGGGTGGGAGGGAGTACTCCAGTGAAGGCACCTACACGTAACAAATAAACAACAACCGACCTGGTGTCAAGGGGAGAAATCTTTTGCTATTTATTGACTAGCAAGTGCAAATAGTTTCAACTAGTAGTGGAACGGTGTGGCTACCATGTACAATGACCAACCAGATTAGGCATGTGCCACTTACAATGATCAAATAATTTTACCATGTGTGGTCAACGTTGACAACCCATAATATGGGTCACGAATTGTCAGAGGGGGAAACAATGGGTTGGGAACACCAAGTATCACATAGCAAGCACAAGGGGCTTCAACACGTTGTGGCACGGTGTGGAGACCATGCACGATGACCAACCAAAGTAGGCATATGTCACTGACCATGACCAAATAATGTCATTATGTGTGGTAAACTTTGACAACTCACAACACAAGTCACAAATGGTCAGGGTGAAAGGTAATGGTTTGTGAATACTAGTTATCTACTAGCAAGTACAAATACATTCAATATGTAGTGGCACACTGTGGCTTCAATGCACAGTGACCAACCAAAGGATGCATACGTCACTGACTACAACTGAATAAGTCCACTATGTGTGGTCAACATTGACAACTCATAACACGAGTCACAAATGGTCAGAGGGAGAGAGAATGGTTTGGGAAGCCTATGTATTGACTAGAAAGGACAAAGAACTTCACTGCGTAGTGGCACGGTGTGGCTAATATGCACACTAAACAACCAAACTAGGCATATATCACTGATCATGACCACAGAATTTCAATATGGGTGGTCAACGTTGACCAACCATAACACGAGTCACAAACGGTCAGGACAGGAAACAATGCCATGGGAATATCGGTTCTCAACTACCAAGTACAACAACCTTCAGTCAGTAGTAGCACGGTGTGGCTACCATGCACAATGACCGACCAAAGTAGGCATATGTATTGCCTTTAACCAAAGAAATCCGCTGTGTGTGGTCAACGTTGACAACTCATAATACGAGTCACAAATAGTCAGAGGGGGAACCAATGGTTTGGGAACACCAAGTATCACATAGCAAGCACAAGGGGCTTCAATACGTTGTGGCACAGTGTGGAGACCATGCACGATGACCAACCAAAGTAGGCATGTGTCAGTGACCATGACCAAATAATGTCACCATGTGTGGTAAACTTTGACAACTCACAACACGAGTCACAAATGGTCAGGGTGGAAGGTAATGGTTTGTGAATACTAGTTATCTACTAGCAAGTACAAATACATTAAATATGTAGAAGCACAGTGTGGCTTCAATGCACAGTGACCATCCAAAGTATGCATATGTCACTAACCATGACGAACAAATTTCACTTCATGTGGTCAACGTTGAAGACGCATAACACGAGTCACAAATGGTCAGAGGGGAAAACAATGGATTGGGAAGCCTATGTATTGGCTAGAAAGGACAAAGAACCTCAATACATAGTGGCTCAGTGTGGCTAATATGCACACCAAACAATCAAACTAGGCATATGTCACTGATCATGACCAGAGAATTTCAATATGGGTGATCAACGTTGACCAACCATAACACAAGTCACAAACGGTCAAGAGAGGAAACAATGCTATGAGAATATCGGTTCTCAACTACCAAGTACAGTGACCTTCGGTCAGTAGTAGCATGGTGTGGCTACCATGCACAATGACCAACCAAAGTAGGCATATGTACTGCCTTTGACCAAAGAATTCCGCTATGTGTGGTCCACGTTGACAACTCATAATACGAGTCACAAATGGTCAGAGGGGGAAACAATGGTTTGGGAACACCAAGTATCACATAGCAAGCACAAGGGGCTTAAATACCCTGTGGCACAGTGTGGAGACCATGCACGATGACCAACCAAAGTAGGCATATGTCACTGACCATGACCAAATAATGTCACTATGTGTGGTAATCTTTGACAACTCACAACAAGAGTCACAAATGGTCAGGGTGGAAGGTAATGGGTTGTGAATACTAGTTATCTACTAGCAAGTACAAATACCTTCAATATGTAGTGGCACAATGTGGCTTCAATGCACAGTGACCAACCAAAGTATGCACATGTCACTGACCATGACGAAATAATTTCACTTCATGTGGTCAACGTTGAAAACGCATAACACGAGTCACAAATGGTCAGAGGGGAAAACAATGGGTTGGGAACACTAGTTATCAACTAGGACGTACAAAGACCTTCAATAAGCAGTGGCACTATATGGCTAGNGTGTGGAGACCATGCACGATGACCAACCAAAGTAGGCATATGTCACTGACCATGACCAAATAATGTCACTAAGTGTGGTAAACTTTGACAACTCACAACACGAGTCACAAATGGTCAGGGTGGAAGGTAATGGTTTGTGAATACTAGTTATCTACTAGCAAGTACAAATACCTTCAATATGTAGTGGCACAATGTGGCTTCAATGCACAGTGACCAACCAAAGTATGCACATGTCACTGACCATGACGAAATAATTTCACTTCATGTGGTCAACGTTGAAAACGCATAACACGAGTCACAAATGGTCAGAGGGGAAAACAATGGGTTGGGAACACTAGTTATCAACTAGGACGTACAAAGACCTTCAATAAGCAGTGGCACTATATGGCTAGCGTGCACAGTGACCAACCAAAGGATGCATACGTCACTGGCTACGACCAAATCAGTCCACTATGTGTGGTCAACATTGACAACTCATAACACGAGTCACAAAAGGTCAGAGGGAGAGAAAATGGTTTGGGAAGCCTATGTATTGAATGGAAAGGACAAAGATTTTCAATACATAGTGGCACGGTGTGGCTAATATGCACACGAAACAACCAAACTAGGCATATGTCACTGATCATGACCAGAGAATTTCAACATGGGTGGTCAACGTTGACCAACCATAACACGAGTCACAAACAGCTAGGACACGAAACAATGCTATGGGAATATCGGTTCTCAACTACCAAGTACAACGATATTCAGTTTGTAGTAGCATGATGTGGCTACCATGTACAATGACTGACCAAAGTGGGCATATGTACCGCCTTTGACCAAAGAAATCCGCTGTTTGTGGTCAACGTTGACAACTCATAATACGAGTCACAAATGGTCAGAGGGGGGAACAACTGTTTGGGAACACCAAGTATCACATAGCAAGAACAAGGGGCTTCAAAACATTGTGGCACAGTGTGGAGACCATGCACGATGACCAACCAAAGTAGGCATATGTCACTGACCATGACCAAATAATGTCACTAGGTGTGGCAAACTTTGACAACTCACAACACGAGTCACAAATGGTCAGGGTGGAAGGTAATGGGTTGTGAATGCTAGTTATCTAATAGCAAGTACAAATACCTTCAATGTGTAGTGGCAGACTGTGGCTTCAATGCACAGTGACCAACCAAAGTATGCATATGTCACTGACCATGACGAAAGAATTTCACTTCATGTGGTCAACATTGAAAACGCATAACACGAGTCACAAATGGTCAGAGGGGAAAACAATAGGTTGGGAACACTAGTTATCAACTTGGAAGTACAAAGACCTTCAACAAGCAGTAACAAGGTCTGGCTAGCGTGCACAGTGACCATCCAAAGGATGCATACGTCACTCACTACGACCGAATAAGTCCACTGTGTGGTGAACATTAACAGCTCATAACACGAGTCACAAACGGCCAGAGGGAGAGAAAATGGTCAACGTCGAAAATGCATAACACGAGTCACAAATGGTCAGAGGAGAAAACAATGGATTGGGAAGCCTATGTATTGGCTAGAAAGGACAAACAACTCAAAAAAGTAGTGGCACGGTGTGGCTAATATGCACATCAAACAATCAAATTAGGCACATGTCACTGATCATGACCAGAGAATTTCAATATGGGTGGTCAACGTTGACCAACCATAACACGAGTCACAAATGGTCAGGAGAGAAAACAATGCTATGAGAATATCGGTTCTCAACTACCAAGTACAACGACCTTCAGTCAGTAGTAGCACAGTGTGGCTACCATGCACAATGACCGACCAAAGTAGGCATATGTACCGCCTTTGACCAAAGAAATCCGCTGTGTGTGGTCAATGTTGACAACTCATAATACGAGTCACAAATGGTCAGGGAGGGGGAACAATGGTTTGGGAACACCAAGTATCACATAGAAAGCACAAGGGGCATCAATACATTGTGGCACAGTGTGGATACCATGCACAATGACCAACCAAAGTAGGCATGTGTCAGTGACCATGACCAAATAATGTCAATATGTGTGGTAAACTTTGACAACTCACAACACGAGTCACAAATGGACAGGATGGAAGGTAATGATTTGTGAATACTAGTTATCTACTAGCAAGTACAAATACATTCAATATGTAGTGGCACAATGTGGCTTCAATGCACAGTGACCAACCAAAGTATGCATATGTCACTAACCATGGCGAACAAATTTCACTTCATGTGGTCAATGTTGAAAACGCATAACACGAGTCACCAATGATCAGAGGGGAAAACAATGGATTGGGAAGCCTATGTATTGGTTAGAAAGGAAAATAACTTCAATACGTAGTGGCACGGTGTGGCTAATATGCACACCAAACAATCAAACTATGCATATGTCACTGATCATGACCAGAGAATTTCAATATGGGTGGTCAATGTTGACCAACCATAAAACGAGTCACAAACGGTCAGGGGAGGAAACAATGCTATGAGAATATCGGTTCTCAACTACCAAGTACAACGACCTTCAGTCTGTAGTAGCACAGTGTGGCTACCATGCAAAATGACCGACCAAAGTAGGCATATGTACTGCCTTGACCAAAGAAATATGCTGTGTGTGGTCCACGTTGACAACTCATAATACGAGTCACAAATGGTCAGAGGGGGAAACAATGGTTTGGGAACACCACGTATCGCATAGCAAGCACAAGGGGCTTCAATTCGTTGTGGCACGGTGTGGAGACCATGCACGATGACCAACCAAAGTAGGCATATGTCACTGACCATGACCAAATAATGTCACTAAGTGTGGTAAACTTCCCAGCTCACAACACGAGTCACAAATGGTCAGGGTGGAAGGTAATGGTTTGTGAATACTAGTTATCTACTAGCAAGTACAAATACCTTAAATATGTAGTTGCACAATGTGGCTTCAATGCACAGTGACCAACCAAAGTATGCATATGCCACTGACCATGACGAAAGAATTTCACTTCATGTGGTCAACGTTGAAAAAGCATAACACGAGTCACAAATGGTCATAGGGGAAAACAATGGGTTGGGAACACTAGTTATCAACTAGGACATACAAAGACCTTCAACAAGCAGTGGCACTGTATGGCTAGCGTGCACGGTGACCAACCAAAGGATGCATACGTCACTGATTATGATTAAATCAGTCCACTATGTGGGGTCAACATTGACAACTCATAACACGAGTCACAAATGGTCAGAGGGAGAGAAAATGGTTTGGGAAGCCTATGTATTGACTATAAAGGACAAAGAACTTCAATACGTAGTGGCACGGTGTGGCTAATATGCACACCAAACAATCAAACTAGGCATATGTGACTCATCATGACCAGAGAATCTCAACATGGGTGGTCAACGTTGACCAACCATAACACGAGTCACAAACGGTCAGGACAGGAAACAATGCTATGGGAATATCGGTTCTCAACTACCAAGTACAACGACCTTCAGTTTGTAGTAGTACGGTGTGGCTACCATGTACAATGACAGACCAAAGTATGCATATGTACCGCCTTTGACCAAAGAAACCCGCTGCGTGTGGTCAACGTTGACAACTCATAATACGAGTCACAAATGGTCAGAGGGGGAAACAATGGTTTGGGAAGACCAAGTATCACATAGCAAGCACAAGGGGCTTCAATACGTTGTGGCACAGTGTGGAGACCATGCACGATGACCAACCAAAGTAGGCATATGTCACTGACCATGACCAAAGCATGTCACTGAGTGTGGTAAACGTTGACAACTCACAACACGAGTCACTAATGGTCAGGGTGGAAGGGGATGGGTTGTGAATGCTAGTTATCTACTAGAAAGTACAAATACCTTCAATGTGTAGTGGCAGAATGTGGCTTCAATGCACAATGACCAACCAAAGTATGCATATGTCACTAACCATGGCGAACAAATTTCACTTCATGTGGTGAATGTTGAAAACGCATAACACGAGTCACAAATGGTCAGGGGGGAAGACAATGGATTGTGAATACTAGTTATCAACTAGCAAGTACAAAGACCTTCAACAAGCAGTGGCACGGTATGGCTAGCGTGCAAAGTGACCAACCAAAGGATGCATACGTCACTGACTATGACCGAATAAGTCCACTATGTGTGGTCAACATTGACAACTCATAACACGAGTCACAAATGGTCAGGGGGGAAGACAATGGATTGTGAATACTAGTTATCAACTAGCAAGTACAAAGACCTTCAACAAGCAGTGGCACGGTATGGCTAGCGTGCAAAGTGACCAACCAAAGGATGCATACGTCACTGACTATGACCGAATAAGTCCACTATGTGTGGTCAACATTGACAACTCATAACACGAGTCACAAATGGTCAGGGGGGAAGACAATGGATTGTGAATACTAGTTATCAACTAGCAAGTACAAAGACCTTCAACAAGCAGTGGCACGGTATGGCTAGCGTGCAAAGTGACCAACCAAAGGATGCATACGTCACTGACTATGACCGAATAAGTCCACTATGTGTGGTCAACATTGACAACTCATAACACGAGTCACAAATGGTCAGGGGGGAAGACAATGGATTGTGAATACTAGTTATCAACTAGCAAGTACAAAGACCTTCAACAAGCAGTGGCACGGTATGGCTAGCGTGCAAAGTGACCAACCAAAGGATGCATACGTCACTGACTATGACCGAATAAGTCCACTATGTGTGGTCAACATTGACAACTCATAACACGAGTCACAAATGGTCAGGGGGGAAGACAATGGATTGTGAATACTAGTTATCAACTAGCAAGTACAAAGACCTTCAACAAGCAGTGGCACGGTATGGCTAGCGTGCAAAGTGACCAACCAAAGGATGCATACGTCACTGACTATGACCGAATAAGTCCACTATGTGTGGTCAACATTGACAACTCATAACACGAGTCACAAATGGTCAGAGGGGGAAACAATGGTTTGGGAAGACCAAGTATCACATAGCAAGCACAAGGGGCTTCAATACGTTGTGGCACAGTGTGGAGACCATGCACGATGACCAACCAAAGTAGGCATATGTCACTGACCATGACCAAATCATGTCACTAAGTGTGGTAAACTTTGACAACTCACAACACGAGTCACAAATGGTCAGGGTGGAAGGGGATGGGTTGTGAATGCTAGTTATCTACTAGAAAGTACAAATACCTTCAATGTGTAGTGGCAGAATGTGGCTTCAATGCACAATGACCAACCAAAGTATGCATATGTCCCTGACCATGATGAAAGAATTTCACTTCATATGGTCAACATTGAAAACGCATATCACGAGTCACAAATGGTCAGAGGGGAAAACAATGGGTTGGGAACACTAGTTATCAACTAGGAAGTACAAAGAACTTCAACAAGCAGTGGCACGGTATGGCTAGCGTGCACAGTGCCCATCCAAATAATGCATACGTCACTCACTACGACCGAATAAGTCCACTATGTGTGGTCAACATTGACAGCTCATAACACGAGTAACAAACGGTCAGGACAGGAAACAATGCTATGGGAATATCGGTTCTCAACTACCAAGTACAACGACCTTCATTCAGTAGTAGCACAGTGTGGCTACCATGCACAATGACCGACCAAAGTAGGCATATGTACTGCATTTGACCAAAGAAATCCGCTGTGTGTGGTCAACTTTGACAACTCATAATACGAGTCACAAATGGTCAGAGGGGGAAACAATGGTTTGGGAACACCAAGTATCACATAGCAAGCACAAGGGGCTTCAATACGTTGTGGCACGGTGTGGAGACCATGCACGATGACCAACCAAAGTAGGCATATGTCACTTACCATGACCAAATAATGTCACAGTGTGGTAAACTTTGACAACTCACAACACGAGTCACAAATAGTCAGGGTGGAAGGTAATGGTTTGTGAATACTAGTTATCTACTAGCAAGTACAAATACCTTCAATATGTAGTGGCACAATGTGGCTTCAATGTACAGTGACCAACCAAAGTATGCATATGTCACTAACCATGACGAACAAATTTCACTTCATGTGGTGAATGTTGAAAACGCATAACACGAGTCACAAATGGTCAGAGGGGAAAACAATGGATTGTGAATACTAGTTATCAACTAGCAAGTACAAAGACCTTCAACAAGCAGTGGCACGGTATGGCTAGCGTGCAAAGTGACCAACCAAAGGATGCATGCGTCACTGACTACGACCGAATAAGTCCAGTATGTGTGGTCAACATTGACAACTCATAATGCCAGTCCCAAATGGTCAGAGGGAGAGACAATGGTTTGGGAAGCATATGTATTGACTAGAAAGGACAAAGAACTTCAACACGTAGTGGCACGGTGTGGCTAATATGCACACCAAACAATCAAACGAGGCATATGTCACTGATCATGACCAAAGAATTTCAATATGGGTGGTCAACGTTGACCAACCATAACACGAGTCACAAACGGTAAGGAGAGGAAACAATGCTATGAGAATAGCGGTTCTCAACTACCAAGTACAATGACCTTCAGTCAGTAGTAGCACGGTGTGCCTACCATGCTCAATGACCGACCAAAGTAGGCATATGTACTGCCTTTGACCAGAGAAATCCGCTGTGTGTGGTCAACGTTGACAACTCATAATACGAGTCACAAATGGTCAGAGGGGAAAACAATGGTTTGGGAATACTTGGTATGGACTAGCAAGTACAAAGTCCTTCGATAAGTGGTGGCACGGTTTGGCTACCATGCACAATGACGAACCAAAATATTCTTGTGTCATTGAATATCATAAAAAGAGTTTCACAGTGTCTTGTCATCATTCCTTCTTGCGGCTGGTCAATCGCAGCAATGGTTGAGAGGTTATTCAAGCTCGAAGTTGCAAAATTCAAAACTTAGTCTGCATCAATTGTTCATGAATAAACTGAATTTATTATCATTCATACTTTTGAAAACTACCCTATAATATTACACCCCCTTATTTTATGTCCTTTACCCATAGGAACCCTTATAATGTCATTTGGACAACATATGAACACCATGTGAGTTGGCTTAGTGCTTATAGAGTTATATTATGGAGCGATAGGTCCTGGGTTTGAATCCTCGTACGCGTAATATAGAATAGGCTCGCGACCTGGGGGGGAGGGGCGGCCGTGTTGTGCTACCTCAACTCTACCTTCGAGCCTAAGCCGTGGGGGGGTAGGGGGGGTGTCATAATGCGGTCGGAAACCTGTCCTCCAGGTCGTCCATAGAACATCCCTCTAGGGGGGTGGGAGGGAGTATTCCAGTGAAGGCACCTACGCGTAACAAATAAACAAAAACCGACCTGGTGCCAAAGGGAGAAACCTTTTGCTATTTATTGACTAGCAAGTGCAAATACTTTCAACAAGTAGTGGAACGGTGTGGATACCATGTACAATGACCAACCAGATTGGGCATGTGCAACTTACCATGACCAAATAATTTTACCATGTGTGGTCAACGTTGACAACCCACAATATGGGTCACGAATTGTCAGAGGGGGAAACAATGGGTTGGGAAAACCAAGTATCACATAGCAAGCACAAGTGGCTTCAATACGTTGTGGCACGGTGTACAGACCATGCACGATGACCAACCAAAGTAGGCATATGTGACTGACCATGACCAAATATTGTCACTATGTGTGGTAAACTTTGACAACTCACAACACGAGTCACAAATGGTCAGGGTGGAAGGTAATGGTTTGTGAATACTAGTTATCTACTAGCAAGTACAAATACATACAATATGTAGTCACACAATGTGGCTTCAATGCACAGTGACCAACCAAACTATGCATATGTCACTAACCATGACGAACAAATTTCACTTCATGTGGTGAACGTTGAAAACGCATAACATGAGTCACAAATGGTCAGAGGGGAAAACAATGGATTGGGAAGCCTATGTATTGGCTAGAAAGGACAAAGAACTTCAATACGTAGTGGCACGATGTGGCTAATATTTACACCAAACAATCAAACTAGTCAGATGTCCCTGATCATGACCAGAGAATTTCAATATGGGTGGTCAACGTTGACCAACCATAACACGAGTCACAAACAATCAGGCGAGGAAACAATGCTATGAGAATATCAGTTCTCGACTACCAAGTACAACGACCTTCAGTCAGTAGTAGCACGGTGTGGCTACCATGCACAATGACCGACCAAAGTAGGCATATGTACTGCCGTTGACCAAGGAAATCCGCTGTGTGTGGTCCACATTGACAACTCAAAATACGAGTCACAAATGGTCAGATGGGGAAACAATGGTTTGAGAACACCACGTATCGCATAGCAAGCACAAGGGGCTTCAATACGTTGTGGTATGGTGTGGAGACCATGCACGATGACCAACCAAAGTAGCTATATGTCACTGACCATGACCAAATAATGTCACTAAGTGTGGTAAACTTTGACAACTCACAACACGAGTCACAAATGGTCAGGGTGGAAGGTAATGGTTTGTGAATACTAGTTGTCTACCAGCAATTACAAATTCCTTCAATATGTAGTGGCACAATGTGGCTTCAATGCACAGTGACCAACCAAAGTATGCATATTTACTGACCATGACGAAAGAATTTCACTTCATGTGGTCAACGTTGAAAACGCATAACACGAGTCACAAATGGTCAGAGGGGAAAAAAATGGGTTGGGAACACTAGTTATCAACTAGGAAGTACAAAGACATTCAACAAGCAGTGGCACGGTATGGCTAGCGTGTATAGTGACCAACCATACGATGCATACGTCACTGACTACGACCGAATAAGTCCACTATGTGTGGTCAACATTGACAACTCATAACACGAGTCACAATTTGTCAAAGGGAGAGACAATGTTTGGGAAGCCTATGTATTGACTAGAAAGGACAAAGAAATTCAATACGTATTGGCACAGTGTGGCTAATATGCAGACCAAACAAACAAACTAGGCATATGTCACTGATCATGACCACATAATTTCAATATGGGTGGTCAACGTTGACCAACCATAACACACGTCACAAACGGCCAGGACAGGAAACAATGCCATGGGAATATCGGTTATCAACTACCAAGTACAACGACCTTCAGTCAGTAGTAGCACGGTGTGGCTGCCATGCACAATGACCGACCAAAGTAGGCATATGTATTGCCTTTGACCAAAGAAATCCGCTGTGTGTGGTCAACGTTGACAACTCATACTACGAGTCACAAATGGTCAGAGGGGGAAGCAATGGTTTGGGAACACCATGTATCTCATAACAAGCACAAGGGGCTTCAATACGTTGGGGCACAGTGTGGAGACCATGCACGATGACCAACCAAAGTAGGCATATGTCACTGACCATGACTAAATAATGTAACTATGTGTGGTAAACTTTGACAACTCACAACACGAGTCACAAATGGTCAGGGTGGAAGGTAATGGTTTGTGAATACTAGTTATCGACTAGCCAGTACAAATACATTCAATATGTAGTGGCCCAATGTGGCTTCAATGCACAGTGACCAACCAAAGCATGCATATGTCACTAACCATGACGAACAAATTTCACTTCATGTGGTCAACGTTGAAAACGCATAACACGAGTCACAAATGGTCATAGGGGAAAAAATGGATTGGGAAGCCTATGTATTGGCTACAAAGGACAAACAACTTCAACACGTAGTGGCACAGTGTGGTTAATATGCACACCAAATAATCAAACTAGGCATATGTCACTGATCATGACCAGAAAATTTCAATATGGGTGGTCAACGTTGACCAACCATAACACGAGTCACAAACGGTCAGGAGATGAAACAATGCTATGAGAATATCGGTTCTCAACTACCAAGTACAATGACTTTTAGTCAGTAGTAGCACGGTGTGGCTACCATGCACAATGATCGACCAAAGCAGGCATATGTACTGCCTTTGACCAAAGAAATCAGCTGTGTGTGGTCAACGTTGACGACTCATAATACGAGTTACAAATGGTCAGAAGGGGAAACAATGGTTTGGGAACACCAAGTATCACATAGCAAGCACAAGGGGCTTCAATGCGTTGTGGCACAATGTGGAGACCATGCACGATGACCAACCAAAGTAGGCATATGTCCTTGGCCATGACCAAATAGTGTCACTATGTGGTAAACTTTGACAACTCATAACACGAGTCACAAATGGTCAGGGTGGAAGGTAATGGTTTGTGAATACTAGTTATCTACTAGCAAGTACACATACATTCAATACGCAGTGGCACAATGTGGCTTCAATGCACAGTGACCAACCAAAGTATACATATGTCACTAACCATGACGAACAAATTTCACTTCATGTGGTCAACGTTGAAAACGCATAACACGAGTCACAAATGGTCAGAGGGGAAAACAATGGATTGGGAAGCCTATGTATTGGCTAGAAAGGACAAAGAACTTCAATACGTAGTGGCACGGTGTGGCTAGTATGCACACCAAACAATCAAACTAGGCAGATGTCACTGATCATGACCAGAGAATTTCAACATGGGTGGTCAACGTTGACCAACCATAACATGAGTCACAATCGGTCAGGAGAGGAAAAAATGCTACGAGAATATCGGTTCTCAACTACCAAGTACAACGACCTTCAGTCAGTAGTAGCACGGTGTGGCTACCATGCACAATGAACAACCAAAGTAGGCATATGTACTGCCTTTGACCAAAGAAATCCGCTGTGTGTGGTCCACGTTGACAACTCATAATACGAGTCACAAATGGTCAGAGGGGGAAACAATGGTTTGGGAACAACACGTATCACATAGCAAGCACAAGGGGCTTCAATACGTTGTGGCACGGTGTGGAGACCATGCACGATGACCAACCAAAGTAGGCATATGTCACTGACCATGACCAAATAATGTCACTAAGTGTGGTAAACTTTGACAACTCACAACACGAGTCACAAATGGTCAGGGTGGAAGGTAATGGTTTGTGAATACTAGTTATCTACTAGCAAGTACAAATACCTTCAATATGTAGTGGCACAATGTGGCTTCAATGCACAGTGACCAACCAAAGTATGCATATGTCACTGACCATGACGAAAGAATTTCACTTCATGTGGTCAACGTTGAAAACGCATAGCACGAGTCAAAAATGGTCAGAGGGGAAAAAAATGGGTAGGGAACACTAGTTATCAACTAGGAAGTACAAAGACCTTCAACAAGTAGTGGCACGGTATGGCTAGCGTGTACAGTGACCAACCAAATGATGCGTACGTCACTGACTACGACCGAATAAGTCCACTATGTGTAGTCACCATTGACAACTCATAACACGAGTCACAAATGGTCAGAGGGAGAGACAATGGTTTGGGAAGCCTATGTATTGACTAGAAAGGACAAAGAACTTCAATACCTAGTGGCACGGTGTGGCTAATATGCACACCAAACAACCAAACTAGGCATATGTCACTGATCATGACCAGAGAATTTCAATATGGGTGGTCAACGTTGACCAACCATAACACGAGTCACAAACGGTCAGGACAGGAAACAATGCCATGGGAATATCGGTTCTCAGCTACCAAGTACAACGATCTTCAGTCAGTAGTAGCACGGTGAGGCTACCATGCACAATGACCGACCAAAGTAGGCATATGTATTGCCTTTGACCAAAGAAATCCGCTGTGTGTGGTCAACGTTGACAACTCATAATACGAGTCACAAATGGTCAGAGGGGGAAACAATGGTTTGGGAACACCAAGTATCACATAGCAAGCACAAGGGGCTTCAATACGTTGTGGCACAGTGTGGAGACCATGCACGATGACCAACCAAAGTAGGCATATGTCACTGACCATGACCAAATAATGTCACTATGTGTGGTAAACTTTGACAACTCACAACACGAGTCACAAATGGTCAAGGAAGAAGGTAATGGTTTGCTAGTACTAGTTATCTACTAGCCAAACCAAATACATTCAATATGTAGTGGCACAATGTGGCTTCAATGCACAGTGACCAACCAAATAATGCATATGTCACTAACCATGACGGACAAATTTCACTTCTTGTGGTCAACGTTGAAATTGCATAACACGAGTCACAAATGGTCAGAGGGGAAAACAATGGATTGGGAAGCCTATGTATTGGCTATAAAGGACAAACAACTTCAATACGTAGTGGCACGGTGTGGCTAATATGCACACCAAACAATCAAACTAGGCATATGTCACTGATCATGACCAGAGAATTTCAATATGGGTGGTCAACGTTGACCAACCATAACACAAGTCACAAACGGTCAGGAGAGGAAACAATGCTATGCAAATATTGGCTCTCAACTACCAAGTACAACGACCTTCAGTCAGTAGTAGCACGGTGTGGGTACCATGCACAATGACCGACCAAAGTAGGCATATGTACTGCCTTTGACCAAAGAAATCTGTTGTATGTGGTCCACGTTGACAACTCATAATATGAGTCACAAATGGTCAGAGGGGGAAACAATGGGTTGGGAACACCACGTATCGCATAGCAAGCACAAGGGGCTTCAATACGTTGTGGCACGGTGTGGAGACCATGTACGATGACCAACCAAAGTAGGCATATGTCACTGACCATGACCAAATAATGTCACTAATTGTGGTAAATTTTGACAACTCACAACACGAGTCACAGATGGTCAGGGTGGAAGGTAATGGTTTGTGAATACTAGTAATCTACTAGCAAGTACAAATACCTTCAATATGTAGTGGCACAATGTGGCTTCAATGCACAGTGACCAACCAAACTTTGCATATGTCACTGACCATGACGAAAGAATTTCACTTCATGTGGTCAACGCTGAAAATGCATAACACGAGTCACAAATGGTCAGAGGGGAAAACAATGGGTTGGGAACACTAGTTATCAACTAGGACGTACAAAGACCTTCAACAAGCAGTGGGACTGTATGGCTAGCGTGCACAGTGACCAACCAAAGGATGCATACGTCACTGACTACGACCAAATCAGTCCACTATGTTTGGTCAACATGGACAACTCGTAACACGAGTCACAAATGGTCAGTGGGAGAGAAAATGGTTTGGGAAGCCTATGTTTTGACTAGAAAGGACAAAGAACTTCAATACGTAGTGGCACGGTGTGGCTAATATGCACACCAAACAACCAAACCAGGCATATGTCACTGATCATGACCAGAGAATTTCAACATGGGTGGTCAACGTTGACCAACCATAACACGAGTCACAAACGGTCAGGACAAGAAACAATGCTATGGGAATATCGGTTCTCAACTACCAAGTACAACGACCTTCAGTTTGTAGTAGCACGGTGTGGGTACCATGTACAATGACCGACCAAAGTAGGCATATGTACCGCCTTTGACCAAAGAAGTCCGCTGTGTGTGGTCAACGTTGACAACTCATAATACGAGTCACAAATGGTCAGAGAAGGTAACAATGGTTTGGGAACACCAAGTATCACATAGCAAGCACAAGGGGCTTCATTACCTTGAGGCACAGTGTGGAGACCATGCACGATGACCAACCAAAGTAGGTATATGTCACTGACCATGACCAAATAATGTCACTAAGTGTGGTAAAATTTGACAACTCACAACACGATCACAAAAGGTCAGGGTGGAAGGTAATGGGTTGTGGATACTAGTTTCTACTAGCAAGTACAAATACCTTCAATATGTAGTGGCACAATGTGCCTTCAATGTACAGTGACCAACCAAAGTATGCATATGTCACTAACCATGACGAACAAATTTCACTTCATGTGGTTAATGTTGAAAACACATAACACGAGTCACAAATGGTCAGAGGGGCAAACAATGGGTTGGGAACACTAGTTATCAAGTAGCAAATACAAAGACCTTAAACAAGCAGTGGCACGGTATGGCTAGCTTGCACAGTGACCAACCAAAGGATGCATGCGTCACTGACTACGACCAAATCAGTCCACTATGTGTGGTCAACATTAGCAACTCATAACACGAGTCACAAATGGTCAGAGGGAGAGAAAATGGTTTGGGAAGCATATGTATTGACTAGAAGAACAAAGAACTTCAATATGTAGTGGCACGGTGTGGCTAATATGCACACCAAACAATCAAACTTGGCATATGTCACTGATCATGACCACAAAATTTCAATATGGGTGGTCAACGTTGACCAACCATAACATGAGTCACAAACGGTAAGGAGAGGAAACAATGCTATGAGAATGTTGGTTCTCAACTACCAAGTACAATGACCTTCAGTCAGTAGTAGCACGGTGTACCTACCATGCACAATGACCGACCAAAGTAGGCATATGTACTGCCTTTGACCAGAGAAATCCGCTGTGTGTGGTCAATGTTGACAATTCATAATACGAGTCACAAATGGTCAGAGGGAGAAACAATGGTTTGGGAACACCAAGTATCACATAGCAAGCACAAGGGGCTTCAATACGTTGTGGCACAGTGTGGAGACCATGCACGATGACCAACCAAGGTAGGCATATGTCACTGACCATGACCAAATAATGTCACTGTGTGTGGTAAACTTTGACAACTCACAACACGAGTCACAAATGGTCAGAGGGAGAAACAATGGTTTGGGAACACCAAGTATCACATAGCAAGCACAAGGGGCTTCAATACGTTGTGGCACAGTGTGGAGACCATGCACGATGACCAACCAAGGTAGGCATATGTCACTGACCATGACCAAATAATGTCACTGTGTGTGGTAAACTTTGACAACTCACAACACGAGTCACAAATGGTCAGGGTGGAAGGTAATGGTTTGTGAATACTAGTTATCTAGTAGCAAGTACAAATACATTCAATATGTAGTGGCACAATATGGCGTCAATGCACAGTGACCAACCAAAGTATGCATATGTCACTAACCATGACGAACAAATTTAACTTCATGTGGTCAACGTTGAAAACGCATAACACGAGTCACAAATGGTCAGAGGGGAAAACAATCGATTGGGAAGCCTATGTATTGGCTAGAAAAGACAAAAAACTTCAATACGTAGTGGCACGGTGTGGCTAATATGAACACCAAACAATCAAACTAGGCACATGTCACTGATCATGACCAGAGAATTTCAATGTGGGTGGTCAACGTTGACCAACCATAACACGAGTCACAAACGGTCAGGAGATGAAACAATGCTATGAAAAGATTGGTTCTCAACTACCAAGTACAATGACCTTCAGGCAGTAGTAGCACGGTGTGGCTACCATACACAGTGACCGTCCAAAGTAGGCATATGTACTGCCTTTGACCAAAGAATTCCGCTGTGTGTGGTCCACGTTGACAACTCATAATACGAGTCACAAATGGTCAGAGGGGGAAACAATGGTTTGGGAACACCAAGGATCACATAGCAAGCACAAGGGGCCTCAATACGTTGTGGCACAGTGTGGAGACCATGCACGATGACCAACCAACGTAGGCATATGTCACTGACATGACCAAATATTGTCACTATGTGTGGTAAACTTTGTTAACTCACAACACGAGTCACAAATGGTCAGAGTGGAAGGTAATGGTTTGTGAATACTAGTTTTCTACTAGCAAGTACAAATACATTCAATATGTAGTGGCACAACGTGGCTTCAATGCACAGTGACCAACCAAAGTATGCATATGTCAATAACCATGACGAATAAATTTCACTTCATGTGGTCAACGTTGAAAACGCATAACACGAGTCACAAATGGTCAGAGGGGAAAACAATGGATTGGGTAGCCTATGTATTGGCTAGAAAGGACAAGGAACTGCAATACATAGTGGCACGGTGTGGCAAATATGCACACCAAACAATCAAACTAGGCATATGTCACTGATCATGACCAGAGAATTTCAATATGGGTGGTCAACGTTGACCAACCATAACACGAGTCACAAACGGTCAGGAGAGGAAACAATGCTATGAGAATATCGGTTCTCAAGTACCAAGTACAACGACCTTCAGTCAGTAGTAGCACGGTGTGGCTACCATGCACAATGACCGACCAAAGAAGGCATATGTACTGCCCTTGACCAAAGAAATCCGCTGTGTGTGGTCCACGTTGACAATTCATAATACGAGTCACAAATGGTCAGAGGGGGAAACAATGGTGTGGGAACACCACGTATTACATAGCAAGCACAAGGGGCTTCAATACGTTGTGGCACGGTGTGGAGACCACGCACGATGACCAACCAAAGTAGGCATATGTCACTGACCATGACCAAATAATGTCACTAAGTGTGGTAAACCATGACAACTCACAACACAAGTCACAAATGGTCAGGGTGGAAGGTAATGGTTTGTGAATACTAGTTATCTACTAGCAAGTACAAATACCTTCAATATGTAGTGGCACAATGTGGCTTCAATGCACAGTGACCAACCAAAGTATGCATATGTCACTGACCATGACGAAAGAATTTCACTTCATGTGGTCAACGTTGAAAACGCATAACACGAGTCACAAATGGTCAGAGGGGAAAACAATGGGTTGGGAACACTAGTTATCAACTATGATGTACAAAGACCTTCAACAAGCAGTGGCTCTGTATGGCCACCGTGCACAGTGACCAACCAAAGGATGCATACGTCACTGACTACGACTAAATCAGTCCACTATGTGTGGTCAACATTGACCACTCATAACACGAGTCACAAATGGTCAGAGGGAGAGAAAATGGTTCGGGAAGCCTATGTATTGACTAGAAAGGACAAAGAACTTCAATACATAGTGGCACGGTGTGGCTAATATGCACATTAAACAACCAAACTAGGCATATGTCACTGATCATGACCAGATAATTTCAACATGGGTGGTCAACGTTGACCAACCATAACACGAGTCACAAACGGTCAGGACAGGAAACAATGCTATGGGAATATCGGTTCTCAACTACCAAGTACAACGACCTTCAGTTTGTAGTAGCACGGTGTGGCTACCATGTACAATGTCCGACCAAAGTAGGCATATGTACCGCCTTTGACCAAGGAAATCCGCTGTGTGTGGTCAACGTTGACAACTCATAATACGAGTCACAAATGGTCAGAGGGGGAAACAATGGTTTGGGAACGCCAAGTATCACATAGCAAGCACAAGGGGCTTCAATACGTTGTGGCACAGTGTGGAGACCATGCACGATGACCAACCAAAGTAGGCATATGTCACTGACCATGACCAAGTAATGTCACTAAGTGTGGTAAACTTTGACAACTCACAACACGAGTCACAAATGGTCAGGGTGGAAGGTAATGGGTTGTGAATACTAGGTATCTACTAGCAAGTACAAATACCTTCAATGTGTAGTGGCAGAAACTTGCTTCAATGCACAGTGACCAACCAAAGTATGCATATGTCACTAACCATGACGAAAGAATTTCACTTCATGTGGTCAACATTGAAAACGCATAACACGAGTTACAAATGGTCAGAGGGAAGAAAATGGGTTGGGAACACTAGTTATCAGCTAGGAAGTACAAAGACCTTCAACAAGTAGTGGCACGGTATGGCTAGCGTGCACAGTGACCATCGAAAGGATGCATACGTCACTCACTACGACCGAATAAGTCCACTATGTGTGGTAAACATTGACAGCCCATAACACAAGTCACAAACGGTCAGGACAGGAAACAATGTTATGCGAATATCGGTTGTCAACTACCAAGTACAACGACCTTCGTTCAGTAGTAGCACGGTGTGGCTACCATGCACAATGACCAACCAAAGTAGGCATATGTACTGCCTTTGACCAAAGAAATCCGCTGTGTGTAGTCAACGTTGACAACGCATAATACGAGTCACAAATAGTCAGAGGGGGAAAAAATGGTTTGGTAACACCAAGTATCACATAGCAAGCACAAGGGGCTTCAATACGTTGTGGCACGGTGTAGAGACCATGCACGATGACCAACCAAAGTAGGCATATGTCACTGACCATGACGAAATAATGTCACTAAGTGTGGTAAACTTTGACAACTCACAACACGAGTCACAAATGGTCAGGGTGGAAGGTAACGGTTTGTGAATACTAGTTATCTACTAGCAAGTACAAATACCTTCAATATGTAGTGGCACAAAATGGCTTCAATGTACAATGACCAACCAAAGTATGCATATGTCACTAACCACGATGAACAAATTTCACTTCATGTGGTCAATGTTGAAAACGCATAACACGAGTCACAAATGGTCAGATGGGAAAACAATGGATTGGGAACACTAGTTATCAACTAGCAAGTACAAAGACCTTCAACAAGCAGTGGCACGGTGTGGCTAGCGTGCAAAGTGACCAACCAACGGATGCATGCGTCACTGACTACGACCGAATAATTCCACTATGTGTGGTCAACATTGACAACTCATAACGCCAGTCCCAAATTTTCAGAGGGAGAGACAATGGTTTGGGAAGCATATGTATTGACTGGAAAGGACAAATAACTTCAATACGTAGTGGCACGGTGTGGCTAATATGCACACCAAACAATCAAAGTAGGCATATGTCACTGATCATGACCACAGAATTTCAATATGGGTGGTCAACGTTGACCAACCATAACATGAGTCACAAACGGTAAGAAGAGGAAACAATGCTATGAGAATATCGGTTCTCAACTACCAAGTACAATGACCTTCATTCAGTAGTAGCACGGTGTGCCTACCATGCACAATGACCGACCAAAGTACGCATATGTACTGCCTTTGACCAGTAAAATCCGCTGTGTGTGGTCAACCTTGACAACTCATCATACGAGTCACAAATAGTCAGAGGGAGAAACAATGGTTTGGGAATACTTCGTAATGACTAGCAAGTACAAAGACCTTCGATAAGTGGTGACACGGTATGGCTACAATGCACAATGACCAACCAAAATATTCTTGTATCATTGAATATCATAAAAAGAGTTTCACTTTGTCTTGTCATATTTCCTTCTTGCGGCTAGTCAATCGCAGCAATGGTCGAGAGGTTATTCAAGCTCGAAGTTGCAAAATTCAAAACGTAGTCCGCGTCAATTCTTTATGAATATACTGAATTTATTATCATTCATGCTTTTGAAAACTACCATGTAATCTTATACCCCATTGTTTTATGCCCTTTACCCATAGGAACCCGTATAATGTCATTTGGACAACATATGAACACCATGTGACTTGGCTTAGTGCTTATAGAGTTAGATTTTGTAGCGATAGGTCCTGGGTTTGAATCCTCGTACGCGCAATATAGAATAGGATTGTGACCTGGGGGGGGGGGTGGGGCCGTGTTGTGCCACCTCAACTCTACCTTTGAGCCTAAGCCGTGGGGGGGTAGGGGGGGTGTCATAATGCGGTTGCAAATAAGTCCTCCAGGTCGTCCACGGAACATCCCTCTAGGAGTGTGGGAGGGAGTATTCCAGTGAAGGCACCTACGCGTAACAAATAAAGAAAAACCAACCTAGTGTCAAAGGGAGAAACCTTTTGCTATTTATTGACTAGCAAGTGCAAATACTTTCAACAAGTAGTTGAACGGTGTGGCTACCATGTACAGTGACCAACCAGATTAGGCATGTGCCACTTACCATGACCACATAATTTTACCATGTGTGGTCAACGTTGACAACTTATAATATGGGTCACAATTTGTCAGAGGGGGAAACAATGGGTCTGGAACACCAAGTATCACATAGCAAGCACACGGGGCTTCAATACGTTGTGGCACGGTGTGAAGACCATGTACGATGACCAACCAAAGTAGGCATATGTCACTGACCATGACCAAATAATGTCACTATGTGTGGTAAACTTTGACAACTCACAACACGAGTCACAAATGGTCAGAGGGAGAGACAATGGTTTGGGAAGCCTATGTATTGACTAGAAAGGACAAAGAACTTCAATACGTAGTAGCACGGTGTGGCTAATATGCACACCAAACAACTAAACTAGGCATATGTCACTGATCATGACCACAGAATTTCAATATGGTGGTCAACGTTGACCAACCATAACACGAGTCACAAACAGTCAGGACAGGAAAGAATACCATGGGAATATCGGTTCTCAACTACCAAGTACAACAACCTTCAGTCAATAGTAGCACGGTGTGGCTACCATGCACAATGACCGACCAAAGTAGGCATATGTATTGCCTTTGACCAAAGAAATCCGCTGTGTGTGGTCAACGTTGACAACTCATAATACGAGTCACAAATGGTCAGAGGGGGAAACAATGGTTTGGGAACACCAAGTATCACATAGAAAGCAAAAGGGGCTTCAATACGTTGTGGCACAGTGTGGAGACCATGCACGATGACCAACCAAAGTAGGCATATTTCACTGACCATGACCAAATAATGTCACTATGTGTGGTAAACTTTGACAACTCACAACACAAGTCACAAATGGTCAGGGTGGAACGTAATGGTTTGTGAATACTAAATATCTACCAGCAAGTACAAATACATTCAATACGTAGTGGCATAATGTGGCTTCAATGCACAGTGACCAACCAAAGTATGCATATTTCACTAACCATGACGAACAAATTTCACTTCATGTGGTCAACTTTGAAAACGCAAAACACGAGTCACAAATGGTCAGAGGGGAAAACAATGGATTGGGAAGCCTATGTATTGGCTAGAAAGGACAAAGAACTTCAATACGTAGTGGCACAGTATGGCTAATATGCACACCAGACAATCAAATTAGGCATATGTCACTGACCATGACCATGTAATTTCAATATGGGTGGTCAACGTTGACCAACCATAACACGAGTCACAAAAGGCCAGGAGATGTAACAATGCTATGAGAAAATCGGTTCTCAACTACCAAGTACAACGACCTTCAGTCAGTCGTAGCACAGTGTGGCTACCTTGCACAATGACCGACCAAAGTAGGCATATGTACCGCCTTTGACCAAAGAAATCCGCTGTGTGTGGTCAACGTTGACAACTCATAATACGAGTCACAAATGGTCAGAGGGGGAAACAATGGTTTGGGAACACCAAGTATCACATAGCAAGCACAAGGGGCTTCACTACGTTGTGGCACAGTGTAGAGACCATGCATGGTGACCAACCAAAGTAGGCATATGTCAGTGACCATGACCGAATAATGTCACTATGTGTGGTAAACTTTGACAACTCACAACACGAGTCACAAATGGTCAGGGTGGAAGGTAATGGTTTGTGAATACTAGTTATCTACTAGCAAGTGCAGATACCTTCAATATGTAGTGGCACAATGTGGCTTCAATGCACAGTTACGAACCAAAGTATGCATATGTCACTGACCATGACGAAAGAATTTCACTTCATGTGGTCAACGTTGAAAACGCATAACACGAGTCACAAATCGTCAGAAGGGAAAACAACGGGTTGGGAACACTGGTTATCAACTAGGACGTACAAAGACCTTCAAAAAGCAGTGGCAGTGTATGGCTAGCGTGCACAGTGACCAACCAAAGGATGCATACGTCATTGCTTACGACCAAATCAGTCCACTATGTGTGGTCAACATTGTTAACTCATAACACGAGTCACAAATGGTTAGAGGGATAGAAACTGGTTTGGGAAGCCTATGTATTGACTAGAAAGGACAAAGAACTTCAATACGTAGTGGCACGGTGTGGCTAATATGCATACCAAACAACCAAATAGGCATATGTCACTGATCATGACCAGAGAATTTCAATATGGGTGGTCAACATTGACAACCCATAACACGAGTCACAAACGGTCAGGAGAGGAAACAATGCTATGAGAATATTGGTTCTCAACTACCAAGTACAACGACCTTCAGTCAGTAGTAGCACGGTGTGGCTACCATGCACAATGACCGACCAAAGTAGGCATATGTACTGCCTTTGACCAAAGAATTCCGCTGTGTGTGGTCCACGTTGACAACTCATAATACGAGTCACAAATGGTCAGAGGGGGAAACAATGGTTTGGGAAGACCAAGTATAACATAGCAAGAACAAGGGGCTTCAATACGTTGTGGCACAGTGTGGAGACCATGCACGATGACCAACCAAAGTAGGCATATGTCACTGACCATGACTAAATAATGTCACTAAGTGTGGTAAACTTTGACAACTCACAACACGAGTCACAAATGGTCAGGGTGGAAGGTAATGGGTTGTGAAAACTAGTTATCTACTAGCAAGTACAAATACCTTCAATGTGTAGTGGCAGAATGTGGCTTCAATGCACAGTGGCCAACCAAAGTATAAAAATGTCATTGACCATTACGGAAGAATTTCACTTCATGTGGTCAACATTGAAAACGCATAACACGAGTCACAACTGGTCAGAGGGGAAAACAATGGGTTGGGAACACTAGTTTTCAACTAGGAAGTACATAGACCTTCAACAAGCAGTGGCACGGTATGGCTAGCGTGCACAGTGACCATCCAAAGGATGCATACGTCACTCACTACGACCGAATAAGTCCATTATGTGTGGTCAACATTGACAGCTCATAACACGAGTCACAAACGGTCAGGACAGAAAGCAATGCTATGGGAATATCGGTTCTCAACTACCAAGTACAACGACCTTCATTCAGTAGTAGCACGGTGTGGCTACCATGCACAATGACCAACCAAAGTAGGCATATATACTGCCTTTGACCAAAGAAATCCGCTGTGTGTGGTCAACGTTGACAACTCATAAAACGAGTCACAAATGGTCAGAGGGGGAAACAATGGTTTGGGAACACCAAGTATCTCATAGCAAGCACAAGGGGCTTCAATACGTTGTGGCACGGTGTGGAGACCATGCACGATGACCAACCAAAGTAGGCATATGTTACTGACCATGACCAAATAATGTCACTAAGTGTGGTAAACTTTGACAACTCACAACACGAGTCACAAATGGTCAGGGTGGAAGGTAACGGTTTTTGAATACTAGTTATCTACTAGCAAGTACAAATACCTTCAATATGTAGTGGCACAACGTGGCTTCAATGTACAGTGACCAACCAAAGTATGCATATGTCACTAACCATGACGAACTAATTTCACTTCATGTGGTCAATGTTGAAAACGCATAACACGAGTCACAAATGGTCAGAGGGGAAAACAATGGATTGGGAACACTAGTTATCAACTAGCAAGTACAATGACCTTCAACAAGCAGTGGCACGGTATGGCTAGCGTGCGCAGTGACCAACAAAGGATGCATGCGTCACTGACTACGACTGAATAAGTCCACTATGTGTGGTCAACATTGACAACTCATAACGCCAGTCCCAAATTGTCAGAGGGAGAGACAATGGTTTGGGAAGCATATGTATTGACTAGAAAGGACAAAGAACTTCAATACGTAGTGGCACGGTGTGGCTAATATGCACACCAAACAATCAAACTAGGCATATGTCACTGATCATGACCACAGAATTTCAATATGGGTGGTCAACGTTGACCAACCATAACACGAGTCACAAACGGTAAGGAGAGGAAACAATGCTATGATAATATCGGTTCTCAACTACCAAGTATAATGACCTTCAGTCAGTAGTAGCACGGTGTGCCTACCATGCACAATGACCGACCAAAGTAGGCATATGTACTGCCTTTGACCAGAAAAATCCGCTGTGTGTGGTCAACGTTGACAACTCATCATACGAGTCACAAATGGTCAGAGGGGGAACAATGGTTTGGGTATACTTGGTATCGACTAGCAAGTACAAAGACCTTCGATAAGTGGTGGCACGGTATGGCTACCATGCAAAATGACCAACCAAACTATTCTTGTGTCATTGAATATCATAAAAATAGTTTCACTGTGTCTTGTCATCTTTCCTTCTTGTGACTGGTCAATCGCAGCAATGGTTGAGGGGTTATTCAAGCTCGAAATTGCAATATTCAAAACTTAGTCTGCGTCAATTGTTTATGAATAAACTGAGTTTATTATCATTCATACTTTTGAAAACTACCATATAATCTTACACCCCCTTATTTCATGCCCTTTACCCATAGGAACCCTTATAATGTCATTTGGACAACATATGAACACCATGTGAGTTAGCTTAGTGCTTATAGAGTTAGATTCTGAAGCGATAGGTCCTGCGTTTGAATCCTCGTACGCGCAATATAGAATATGCTCGCGACCTGGGGGGGGGGGGCCGTGTTGTGCTACCTCAGCTCTACCTTTGAGCCTAAGCCGTGGGGGGGGGGGGNGGGGGGGGTAGGGGGGGTGTCATAATGCGGTCGCAAATCTGTCCTCCAGGTCGTCCACGGAACATCCCTCTAGGGGGGGCGGAGGAGTATTCCAGTGAAGGCACATACGCGTAACAAATAAACAAAAACCGACCTGGTGTCAAAGGGAGAAACCTTTTGCTATTTATTGACTAGCAAGTGCAAATACTTTCAACAAGTAGTGGAACGGTGTGGCTACCATGTACAATGACCAACCAGTTAGGCATGTGCCACTTACCATGACCAAATAATTTTACCATGTGTGGTCAACGTTTACAACCCATAATATGGGTCACGAATTGTCAGAGGGGGAAAAAATGGGTTGGGAACACCAGGTATCACATAGCAAGCACAATGGCATTCAATACGCTGTGGCACAGTGTGGAGACCATGCACGATGACCAAGAAAAGAAGGCATGTGTCACTGACCATGACCAAATAATGTCACTATGTGTGGTAAACCTTGACAACTCACAACACGAGTCACAAATGGTCAGGGTGGAAGGAAATGGGTTGTGAAAACTAGTTATCTACTAGCAAGTACAAATACATTCAATATGTAGTGGCACAATGTGGCTTGAATGCACAGTGACCAACCAAAGGATGCATACGTCCCTGACTACGACCGAATAAGTCCACTATGTGTGGTCAACATTGACAACTCATAACACGAGTCACAAATGGTCAGATGGAGAGACAATGGTTTGGGAAGCCTATGTATTGAATAGAAAGGACAAAGAACTTCAATACGTAGTGGCACGGTGTGGCTAATATGCACACCAAACAACCAAACTAGGTATATGTTACTGATAATGACCATAGAATTTCAACATGGGTGGTCAACGTTGACCAACCATAACACGAGTCACAAACGGTCAGGACAGGAAACAATGCTAAGGGAGTATAGGTTCTTAACTACCAAGTACAACGACCTTCAGTTTGTAGTAGCACGGTGTGGCTACAATGTACAATGACCGACCAAAGTAGGCATATGTACCGCCTTTGACCAAAGAAATCCGCTGTGTGTGGTCAACGTTGACAACTCATAATACGAGTCACAAATGGTCAAAGGGGGGAAATAATGGTTTGGGAACACCAAGTATCACATAGCAAGCACAAGGGGCTTCAATACATTGTGGCACAGTGTGGAGACCATGCACGATGACCAACCAAAGTAGGCATATGTCACTGACCATGACCAAATAATGTCACTAAGTGTGGTAAACTTTGACAACTCACAACACGAGTCACAAATGGTCAGGGTGGAAGGTAATGGGTTGTGAATACTAGTTATCTACTAGCAAGTACAAATACCTTCAATGTGTAGTGCCAGAATGTGGCTTCAATGCATAGTGACCAACGAAAGTATGCATATGTCACTGACCATGACGAAAGAATTTCACTTCATGTGGTCAACATTGAAAACGCATAACACGAGTCACAAATGTTCAGAGGGGAAAACAATGGGTTGGGAACACTAGTTATCAACTAGAAAGTACAAAGACCTTCAACAAGCAGTGGCACGGTATGGCTAGCGTGCACAGTGACCATCCAAAGGATGCATACGTCACTCACTACGACCGAATAAGTCCACTATGTGTGGTCAACATTGACAGCTCATAACACGAGTCACAAACGGTCAGGATAGGAAACAATGCTATGGGAATATCGGTTCTCAACTACCAAGTACAACGACCTTCATTCAGTAGTAGCATGGTGTGGCTACCATGCACAATGACCGGCCAAAGTAGGCATAAGTACTGCCTTTGACCAAAGAAATCCACAGTTTGTGGTCAACGTAGACAACTCATAATACGAGTCACAAATGGTCAGAGGGGGAAACAATGGGTTGGGAACACCAAGTATCACATAGAAAGCACAAGGGGCTTCAATACGTTGTGGCATGGTGTAGAGACCATGCACGATGACCAACCAAAGTAGGCATATGTCACTTACCCTGACCAGATAATGTCACTAAGTGTGGTAAACTTTGACAACTCACAACACGATGCACAAATGGTCAGTGTGGAAGGTAATGGTTTGTGAATACTAGTTATCTACTAGCAACTACATATACCTTCAATATGTAAAGCCACAATGTGGCTTCAATGTACAGTGACCAACCAAAGTATGCATATGTCACTAACCATGATGAACAAATTTCACTTCATGTGGTCAATGTTGAAAAAGCATAACACGAGTCGCAAATGGTCAGAGGGGAAAACAATGGATTGGGAACACTAGTTATCAACTAGCAAGTACAAAGACCTTCAACAAGCAGTGGCACAGTATGGCTAGCATGCACAGTGACCAACCAAGGGATGCATGCGTTACTCACTACAACCGAATAAGTCCACTATGTGTGGTCAACATTGACAACTCGTAACGCCAGTCCCAAATGGTCAGAGGGAGAGACAATGGTTTGGGAAGCATATGTATTGACTAGAAAGGACAAATAACTTCAATACGTAGTGGCACGGTGTGGCTAATATGCACACCAAACAATCAAACTAGGCATATGTCACTGATCATGACCACAGAATTTCAATATGGGTGGTCAACGTTGACCAGCCATAACACGAGTCACAAACGGTAAGGAGAGGAAACAATGCTATGAGAATATCGATTCTCAACTACCAAGTACAATGACCTTCAGTCAGTAGCAGCACGGTGTGCCTACCATGCACAATGACCGACCAAAGTAGGCATATGTACTGCCTTTGACCAGGGAAATCCGCTGTGTGTGGTCAACGGTGACAACTCATAAAACGAGTCACAAATGGTTAGAAGGGGAAACAATGGTTTGGGAACACCAAGTATCACATAGCAAGCACAAGGGGCTTCAATACGTTGTTGCACAGTGTGGAGACCATGCACGATGACCAACCAAAGTAGGCATATGTCACTGACCATGACCAAATAATGTCACTCTGTGTGGTAAACTTTGACAACTCACAACACGAGTCACAAATGGTCAGGGTGGAAGGTAATGGTTTGTGAATACTAGTTATCTACTAGCAAGTACAAATACATTCAATATATAGTGGCACGATGTGGATTCAATGCACAGTGACCAACCAAAGTATGCATATGTCACTAACCATGACGAACAAATTTCACTTCATGTGGTCAACGTTGAAAACGCATAACACGAGTCAAAAATGGTCAGAGGGGAAACCAATGGATTGGGAAGCCTATGTATTGGCTAGAAAGGACAAAGAACTTCAATACGTAGTGGCACGGTGTGGCTAATATGCACACCAAACAATCAAACTATGCATATGTCACTGATCATGACCTAAAAATTTCAATATGGGTGGTCAACGTTGACCAACCATAACACGAGTCACAAACGGTCAGGAGAGGAAACAATGCTATGAGAATATCGGTTTTCAACTACCAAGTACAACGACCTTCAGTCAGTAGTAGCACGGTTTGGTTACCATGCACAATCACCGAACAAAGTAGGCATATGTACTGCCTCTGATCAAAGAAATTCGCTGTGTGTGGTCCACGTTGACAACTCATAATACGAGTCACAAATGGTCAGAGTGGGAGACAATGGTTTGGGAACACCACGTATCACATAGCAAGCACACGGGGCTTCAATACGTTGTGGCACGGTGTGGAGACCATGCACGATGACCAACCAAAGTAGGCATATGTCACTCACCATGACCAAGTAATGTCACTAAGTGTGGTAAACTTTGAAAACTCACAACACGAGTCACAAATGGTCAGGGTGGAAGGTAATGGTTTGTGAATACTAGTTATCTACTAGCAAGTACAAATACCTTCAATAAGTAGTGGCAGAATGTGGCTTCAATGCACAGTGACCAACCAAAGTATGCATATGTCACTGACCATGACGAAATAATTTCACTTCACGTGGTCAACGTTGAAAACACATAACACGAGTCACAAGTGGTCAGAGGGGAAAACAATGGGTTGGGAACACTAGTTATCAACCAGGACGTACAAAGACCTTCAACAAGCAGTGGCACTGTATGGCTAGCGTGCACAGTGACCAACCAAAGGATGCATATGTCACTGAGTACGACCAAATCAGTCCACTATGTGTGGTCAACATTGACAACTCATAACACGAGTCACAAATGGTCAGAGGGAGAGAAAATGGTTTGGGAAGCCTATGTATTGACTAGAAAGG
Source organism: Penium margaritaceum (assembly GCA_023375785.1). Taxonomy (NCBI): domain Eukaryota; kingdom Viridiplantae; phylum Streptophyta; class Zygnematophyceae; order Desmidiales; family Peniaceae; genus Penium; species Penium margaritaceum. The sequence goes on along the minus strand of SZWC01000050.1, from coordinate 155,024 downwards.
ACAAAGAACTTCAATACGTAGTGGCACGGTGTGGCTAATATGCACACCAAACAACCAAACTAGGCATATGTCACTGATCATGACCTGAGAATTTCAACATGGGTGGTCAACGTTGACCAACCATAACACGAGTCACAAATGGTCAGGACACGAAACAATGCTATGAGAATATCGGTTCTCAACTACCAAGTACAACGACGTTCAGTTTGTAGTAGCACGTTGTGGCTACCATGTACAATGACCGACCAAAGTAGGCATATGTACCGCCTTTGACCAAAGAAATCCGCTGTGTGTGGTCAACGTTGACAACTTATAATACGAGTCACAAATGGTCACAGGGGGAAACGATGGTTTGGGAACACCAAGTATCACATAGCAAGCACAAGGGGCTTCAATTCGTTGTGGCACAGTGTGGAGACCATGCACGATGACCAACCAAAGTAGGCATATGTCACTGACCATGACCAAATAATGTCACTAAGTGTGGTAAACTTTGACAACTCACAACACGAGTCACAAATGGTCAGGGTGGAAGGTAATGGGTTGTGAATACTAGTTATCTACTAGCAAGTACAAATACCTTCAATGTGTAGTGGCATAATGTGGCTTCAATGCACAGTGACAGACCAAAGCATGCATATGTCACTGACCATGACGAAAGAATTTCACTTCATGTGGTCAACATTGAAAACGCATAACATGAGTCACAAATGGTCAGAGGGGAAAACAATGGGTTGGGAACACTAGTTATCAACTAGGAAGTACAAAGACCTTTAAGAAGCAGTGGCACGGTATGGCTAGCGTGCACAATGACCATCCAAAGGATGCATACATCACTCACTACGTCTGAATAAGTCCACTATGTGTGGTCAACATTGACAGCTCATAACATGAGTTACAAACGGTCACGACAGGAAACAATGCTATGGGAATATCGGTTCTCAACTACCAAGTACAACGACCTTCATTCAGTAGTAGCACGGTGTGGCTACCATGCACAATGACCGACCAGAGTGGGCATATGTACTGCCTTTGACCACAAGAAATCCGCTGTGTGTGGTCAACGTTGACAACTCATAATACAAGTCACAAATGGTCAGAGGGGGAAACAATGGTTTGGGAACACCAAGTATCACATAGCAAGCACAAGGGGCTTCAATACGTTGTGGCACGGTGTGGAGACCATGCACTATGACCAGCCAAAATAGGCATATGTCACTAACAATGACCAAATCATGTCACTAAGTGTGGTAAACTTTTACAACTCACAACACGAGTCACAAATGGTCAGGGTGGAAGGTAACGGTTTGTGAATACTAGTTATCTACTAGCAAGTACAAATACCTTCAATATGTAGTGGCACAACGTGGCTTCAATGTACAGTGACCAAGCAAAGTATGCATATGTCACTAACCATGATGAACAAATTTCACTTCATGTTGTCAATGTTGAAAACGCATAAGACGAGTCACAAATGGTCATAGGGGAAAACAATGGATTGGGAAGCCTATGTATTGGCTAGAAAGGACAAACAACTTCAATACATAGTGACAGTGGCTAATATGCACACCAAACAATCAAACTAGGCATATGTCACTGATCATGACCAGAGAATTTCAATATGGGTGGTCAACATTGACCAACCATAACACGAGTCACAAACGGTCAGGAGAAGAAACATTGCTATGAGAATATCGGTTCTCAACTACCAAGTACAACGACCTTCAGTCAGTAGTAACACGGTGTGGCTACCATGCACAATGACCGACCAAAGGAGGCATATGTACTGCCTTTGACCAAAGAAATCCGCTGTGTGTGGTCAACATTGACAACTCATAATACGAGTCACAAGTGGTCAGAGGGGGAAACAATGGTTTGGGAACACCAAGTATCACATAGCAAGCACAAGGGGCTTCAATACGTTGTGGCACGGTGTGGAGACCATGCACGATGACCAACCAAAGTAGGCATATTTCATTGACTATGACCAAATAATGTCACTAAGTGTGGTAAACTTTGACAACTCACAATACGTTTCACAAATGGTCTGGGTGGAAGGTAACGGTTTGTGAATACTAGTTATCGACTAGCAAGTACAAAGATCTTCGATAAGTGGTAGCACGGTATGGCTACCATGCACAATGACCAACCAAAATATTATTGTGTCAGTGAATATCATAAAAAGAGTTTCACTGTGTCTTGTCATCTTTTCTTCCTGCGGCTGGTCAATTGCAGCAATGGTTGAGAGGTTATTCAAGCTCGAAGTTGCAAAATTCAAAACTTAGTTTGCGTCAAGTGTTTATTAATAAACTGAATTTATTATCATTCATACTTTTGAAAACTACCATATAATCTGACACCCCCTTATTTTATGCCCTTTACACATAGGAACCCTTATAATGTCATTAGGACAACATATGAACACCATGTGAGTTGGCTTAGTGCTTATATAGTTAGATTCTGGAGCGATATGTCCTGGGTTTGAATCCTCGTACGCGCAATATAGAATAGGCTCGCGACCCGGGGGGGGGGGGGGGCGGCCGTGTTGTGCTACCTCAACTCTACCTTCGAGACTTAGCCGTGGGGGGGTAGGGGGGGTGTCATAATGCGGTTGCAAATCTATCCTCCAGGTTGTCCACGGAACATCCCTCTAGGGGGGTGGGAGGGAGTATTCCGGTGAAGGCACCTACGCGTAACAAATAAACAAAAACCGACCTGGTGTCAAAGGGAGAAACCTTTTGCTATTTATTGACTAGCAAGTGCAAATGCTTTCAACAAGTAGTGGAACGGTGTGGCTACCATGTACAATGACCAACCAGATTAGGCATGTACCACTTACCATGACCAAATAATTTTACCATGTGTGGTCAACGTTCACAACCCATAATATGGGTCACGAATTGTCAGAGGGGGAAACAATGGGTTGGGAACACAAAGTATCACATAGCAAGCACAAGGGGCTTCAATACGTTGTGGCACGGTGTGGAGACCATGCACGATGACCAACCAAAGTATGCATATGTCACTAACCATGACCAACAAATTTCACTTCATGTGGTCAACGTTGAAAACACATAACACGAGTCACAAATGGTCAGAGGGGAAAACAATGGGTTGGGAACACCAAGTATCACATAGCAAGCACAAGGGGCTTCAATACATTGTTCCACGGTGTGGAGACCATGCAAGATGACCAACCAAAGTAGGCATATGTCACTGACCATGACCAAATAATGTCACTATGTGTGGTAAACTTTGACAACTCACAACACGAGTCACAAATGGTCAGGATGGAAGGTAACGCTTTGTGAAGACTAGATATCTACTAGCCAGTACAAATACATTCAATATGTAGTGGCACAATGTGGCTTCAATGCACAGTGACCAACCAAAGTATGCATATGTCACTAACCATGACAAATAAACTTCACTTCATGTGGTCAACGTTGAAAACGCATAACACGAGTCACAAATGGTCAGAGGGGAAAACAATGGATTGGGAAGCCTTTGTATTGGCTGGAAAGGACAAACAACTTAAATACTTAGTGGCACGGTGTGGCTAATATGCACACCAAACAATCAAACTAGGCATATGTCACTGATCATGACCAGAGAATTTCAATATGGGTGGTCAACGTTGAGCAACCATATCACGAGTCACAAACGGTCAGGAGAGGAAACAATGCTATGAGGAAATCGGTTCTCAACTACCAAGTACAACGACCTTCAGTCAGTAGTAGCACGGTGTGGCTACCATGCACAATGACCGACCAAAGTAGGCATATGTACTGCCTTTGACCAAATAAATCCGCTGTGTGTGGTCAACGTTGAAAACGCATAACACGAGTCACAAACGGTCAGGAGAGGAAACAATGCTATGAGGAAATCGGTTCTCAACTACCAAGTACAACGACCTTCAGTCAGTAGTAGCACGGTGTGGCTACCATGCACAATGACCGACCAAAGTAGGCATATGTACTGCCTTTGACCAAATAAATCCGCTGTGTGTGGTCAACGTTGAAAACGCATAACACAAGTCACAAATGGTCAGAGGGGAAAACAATGGATTGGGAAGCCTATGTATTGGCTAGAAAGGACAAAGAACTTCAATACGTAGTGGCACGGTTTGGCTAATATTCACACCAAACAATCAAACTAGGCATATGTGACTGATCATGACCAGAGAATTTCAATATGGGTGGTCAACGTTGACCAACCATAACACGAGTCACAAACGGTCATGACAGGAAACAATGCTATGATAATATCAGTTCTCAACTACCAAGTACAACGACCTTCAGTCAGAAGTAGCACGTTGTGGCTACCATGCACAATGACCGACCAAAGTAGGCATATGTACTGCCTTTGACCAAAGAATTCCACTGTGTGTGGTCCACGTTGACAACTCATAATACGAGTCACAAATTGTCAGAGGGGGAAATAATGGTTTGGGAACACCAAGTATCACATAGGAAGCACAAGGGGCTTCAATACCTTGTCGCACAGTGTGGAGACCATGCACGATGACCAACCAAAGTATGCATATGTCACTGACCATGACCAAATAATGTCACTAAGTGTGGTAAACTTTGACAACTCACAACAAGAGTCACAAATGGTCAGGGTGGAAGGTAATGGTTTGTGAATACTAGTTATCTACTAGCAAGTACAAATACCTTCAATATGTTGTGGCACAATGTGGCTTCAATGGATAGTGACCAACCAAAGTATGCATATGTCACTGACCATGACGAAAGAATTTCACTTCATGTGGTCAATGTTGAAAACGCATAACACGAGTCACAAGTGGTCAGAGGGGGAAACAATGGGTTGGGAACACTAGTTATCAACGAGGACGTACAAAGACCTTCAACAAGTAGTGGCACGGTGTGGCTACCATGTACAATGACCAACCAGATTAGGCATGTACCACTTACCATGACCAAATAATTTTACCATGTGTGGTCAACGTTCACAACCCATAATATGGGTCACGAATTGTCAGAGGGGGAAACAATGGGTTGGGAACACTAGTTATCAACGAGGACGTACAAAGACCTTCAACAAGTAGTGGCACGGTGTGGCTACCATGTACAATGACCAACCAGATTAGGCATGTACCACTTACCATGACCAAATAATTTTACCATGTGTGGTCAACGTTCACAACCCATAATATGGGTCACGAATTGTCAGAGGGGGAAACAATGGGTTGGGAACACTAGTTATCAACGAGGACGTACAAAGACCTTCAACAAGTAGTGGCACGGTGTGGCTACCATGTACAATGACCAACCAGATTAGGCATGTACCACTTACCATGACCAAATAATTTTACCATGTGTGGTCAACGTTCACAACCCATAATATGGGTCACGAATTGTCAGAGGGGGAAACAATGGGTTGGGAACACTAGTTATCAACGAGGACGTACAAAGACCTTCAACAAGTAGTGGCACGGTGTGGCTACCATGTACAATGACCAACCAGATTAGGCATGTACCACTTACCATGACCAAATAATTTTACCATGTGTGGTCAACGTTCACAACCCATAATATGGGTCACGAATTGTCAGAGGGGGAAACAATGGGTTGGGAACACTAGTTATCAACGAGGACGTACAAAGACCTTCAACAAGTAGTGGCACGGTGTGGCTACCATGTACAATGACCAACCAGATTAGGCATGTACCACTTACCATGACCAAATAATTTTACCATGTGTGGTCAACGTTCACAACCCATAATATGGGTCACGAATTGTCAGAGGGGGAAACAATGGGTTGGGAACACTAGTTATCAACGAGGACGTACAAAGACCTTCAACAAGTAGTGGCACGGTGTGGCTACCATGTACAATGACCAACCAGATTAGGCATGTACCACTTACCATGACCAAATAATTTTACCATGTGTGGTCAACGTTCACAACCCATAATATGGGTCACGAATTGTCAGAGGGGGAAACAATGGGTTGGGAACACTAGTTATCAACGAGGACGTACAAAGACCTTCAACAAGTAGTGGCACGGTGTGGCTACCATGTACAATGACCAACCAGATTAGGCATGTACCACTTACCATGACCAAATAATTTTACCATGTGTGGTCAACGTTCACAACCCATAATATGGGTCACGAATTGTCAGAGGGGGAAACAATGGGTTGGGAACACTAGTTATCAACGAGGACGTACAAAGACCTTCAACAAGTAGTGGCACGGTGTGGCTACCATGTACAATGACCAACCAGATTAGGCATGTACCACTTACCATGACCAAATAATTTTACCATGTGTGGTCAACGTTCACAACCCATAATATGGGTCACGAATTGTCAGAGGGGGAAACAATGGGTTGGGAACACTAGTTATCAACGAGGACGTACAAAGACCTTCAACAAGTAGTGGCACGGTGTGGCTACCATGCACAATGACCGACCAAAGTAGGCATATGTCACTGATCATGACCACATAATTTCAATATGGGTGGTCAACGTTGACCAACCATAACACGAGTCACAAATGGTCAGGGTGGAAGGTAATGGTTTGTGAATACTAGTTATCTACTAGCAAGTACAAATACATTCAATATGTAGTGGCACAATGTGGCTTCAATGCACAGTGACCAACCAAAGTATGCATATGTCACTAACCATCACGAACAAATTTCACTTCATATGGTCAACGTTGAAAACGCATAACACGAGTCACAAATGGTCAGAGGGGAAAACAATGGATTGGGAAGCCTATGTATTGCCTAGAAAGGACAAAGAACTTCAATACGTAGTGGCACGGTGTGGCTAATATGCACACCAAACAATCAAACTAGGCATATGTCACTGATCATGACCAGAGAATTTCAATATGGGTGGTCAACGTTGACCAACCATAACACGAGTCACAAACGGTCAGGAGTGGAAACAATGCTATGAGAATATCGGTTCTCAACTACCAAGTACAACGACCTTCAGTCAGTAGTAGCACGGTGTGGCTACCATGCACAATGACCGACCAAGGTAGGCATATGTACTTCCTTTGACCAAAGAAATCTGCCGTGTGTGGTCCACGTTGACAACTCATAATACGAGTCACAAATGGTCAGAGGGGGAAACAATGGTTTGGGTACACAACGTATCGCATAGCAAGCACAATGGGCTTCAATACGTTGTGGCACGGTGTGGAGACCATGCACGATGACCAACCAAAGTAGGCATATGTCACTGACCATGACCACGTAATGTCACTAAGTGTGGTAAACTTTGACAACTCACAACACGAGTCACAAATGGTCAGGGTGGAAGGTAATGGTTTGTGAATACTAGTTATCTACTAGCAAGTACAAATACCTTCAATACGTAGTGGCACAATGTGGCTTCAATGCACAGTGACCAACCAAAGTATGCATATGTCACTGACCATGACGAAAGAATTTCACTTCATGTGGTCAATGTTGAAAACGCATAACACGAGTCACAAATGGTCAGAAGGGAAAACAATGGGTTGGGAACACTAGTTATCAACGAGGACGTACAAAGACCTTCAACAAGCAATGGCACTGTATGGCTAGCGTGCACAGTGACCAACCAAAGGATGCATACGTCACTGACTACGACCAAATCAGTCCACTATGTGTGGTCAACATTGAAAACTCATAACACGAGTCACAAATGGTCAGAGGGAGAGAAAATGGTTTGGGAAGCCTATGTATTGACAAGAAAGGACAAAGAACTTCAATACGTAGTGGCACGGTGTGGCTAATGTGCACACCAAACAACCAAACTATGCATATGTCACTGATCATGACCAGAGAATTTCAACATGGGTGGTCAACGTTGACCAACCATAACACGAGTCACAAACTGTCAGGACATGAAACAATGCTATGGGAATATCGGTTCTCAACTACCAAGTACAACAACCTTCAGTTTTTAGTAGCACAGTGTGGTCAACGTTGACAACTCATAATACGAGTCACAAATGGTCAGAGGGGGAAACAATGGGTTCGGAACACCAAGTATCACATAGCAAGCGCAAGGGGCTTCAATACGTTGTGGCACAGTGTGGAGACCATGCACGATGACCAACCAAAGTAGGCATATGTCACTGACTATGACAAAATAATGTCACTAAGTGTGGTAAACTTTGACAACTCACAACACGAGTCACAAATGGTCAGGGTGGAAGGTAATGGGTTGTGAATACTAGTTCTCTACTAGCAAGTACAAATACCTTCAATATGTAGTGGCAGAATGTGGCTTCAATGCACAGTGACCAACCAAAGTATGCATATGTCACTGACCATGACGAAAGAATTTCACTTCATTTGGTCAACATTGAAAACGCATAACACGAGTCACAAATGGTCAGAGGGGAAAACAATGGGTTGGGAACACTAGTTATAAACTAGGAAGTACAAAGACCTTCAACAAGTAGTGGCACGGTATGGCTAACGTGCATAGTGACCATCCAAAGGATGCATACGTCACTCACTACGACCGAATAAGTCCACTATGTGTGGTCAACATTGACAGCTCATAACACGAGTCACAAACGGTCAGGACAGGAAACAATGCTATGGGAATATCGGTTCTCAACTACCAAGTACAACGACCTTCATTCAGTAGTAGCACAGTGTGGCTACCATGCACAATGACCGACCAAAGTAGGCATATGTACTGCCTTCGACCAAAGAAATCCGCAGTGTGTGGTCAACATTGACAACTCATAATACGAGCCACAAATGGTCATAGGGGGAAACAATGATTTGGGAACACCAAGTATCACATGGCAAGCACAAGGGGCTTCAATACGTTGTGGCACGGTGTGGAGACCATGCACGATGACCAACCAAAGTAGGCATATGTCACTGACCATGACCAAATAATGACACTAAGTGTGGTAAACTTTGACAACTCACAACACGAGTCACAAATGGTCAGGGTGGAAGGTAATGGTTTGTGAATACTAGTTATCAAATAGCAAGTACAAACACCTTCAAAATGTACTGGCACAATGTGGCTTCAATGTACAGTGACCAACCAAAGTATGCATATGTCACTAACCATGACGAACAAATTTCACTTGATGTGGTCAATGTTGAAAACGCATAACACGAGTAACAAATGGTCAGAGGGGAAAACAATGGATTGTGAACACTAGTTATCAACAAGCAAGTACAAAGACCTTCAAAAAGCAGTGGCACGGTATGGCTGGCGTGCACAGTGACCAACCAAAGGATGCATATGTCTCTGACTACAACCCAATAAGTCCAATATGTGAGGTCAACATTGAAAACTCATAACGCCAGTCCCAAGTGGTCAGAGGGAGAGACTATGGTTTGGGAAGCATATGTATTGACTAGAAAGGACAAAGAACTTCAATACGTAGTGGCACGGTGTGGCTTATATGCACACCAAACAATCAAACTAGGCATATGTCACTGATCATGACGAGCGAATTTCAATATGGGTGGTCACCGTTGACCAACCATAACACGAGTCACAAACGGTAAGGAGAGGAAACAATGCGATGAGAATATCGGTTCTCAACTACCAAGCACAATGACCTTCAGTCAGTAGTAGCACGCCGTGCCTACCATGCATAATGACCGACCAAAGTAGGCATATGTACTGCCTTTGACCAAAGAATTCCGCTGTGTGTGGTCCACGTTGACAACTCATAATACGAGTCACAAATGGTCAGAGGGGGAAACAATGGTTTGGGAACACCAAGTATCACATAGCAAGCGCAAGGGGTTTCAATACGTTGTGGCAAAGTGTGGAGACCATGCACGATGACCAACCAAAGTAGGCATATGTCACTGACCATGACCAAATAATGTCACTATGTGTGGTAATCTTTGACAACTCACAACACGAGTCACAAATGGTCAGGGTGGAAGGTAATGGTTTGTGAATACTAGTTATCTACTAGCAATTACAAATACCTTCAATATGTAGTGGCACAATGTGGCTTCAATGCACATTGACCAACCAAAGTATGCATCTGTCAGTGACCATGACGAAAGAATTCCACTTCATGTGGTCAACGTTGAAAACGCATAACACGAGTCACAAATGGTCAGAGGGGAAAACAATGGGTTGGGACCACTAGTTATCAACTAGGAAGTACAAAGACCTTCAACAAGCAGTGGCACGGTATGGCTAGCGTGTACAGTGACCAACCAAAGGATGCATACGTCACTGACTACGACAGAATAAGTCCACTATGTGTGGTCAACATTGACAACTCATAACACGAGTCACAAATGGTCAGAGGGAGAGACAATGGTTTGGGAAGCCTATGTATTGACTAGAAAGGACAAAAAACTTCAATACGTAGTGGCACGGTGTGGCTAATATGCACACCAAACAAACAAACTAGGCACATGTCACTTATCATGACCACAGAATTTCAATATGGGTGGTCAACGTTGACCAACCATAACACGAGTCACAAACGGTCAAGACAGGAAACAATGCCATGGGAATATCGGTTCTCAACTACCAAGTACAACGACCTTCAGGCAGTAGTAGCACGGTGTGGCTACCATGCACAATGACCATCCAAAGTAGGCATATGTCTTGCCTTTGACCAAAGAAATCCGCTGTTTGTGGTCAACGTTGACAACTCATAATACGGGTCACAAATGGTCAGAGGGGGAAACAATGGTTTGGGAACACCAAGTATCACATAGCAAGCACAAGGGGCTTCCATACGTTGTGGCAGAGTGTGGAGACCATGCACGATGACCAACCAAAATAGGCATATGTCACTGACCATGACCAAACAATGTCACTATGTGTGGTAAACTTTGACAACTCACAACACGAGTCACAAATGGTCAGGGTGGAAGGTAATGGTTTGTGAATACTAGTTATCTACTAGCCAGTACAAATACATTCAATATGTAGTGGCACAATGTGGCTTCAATGCACAGTGACCAACCAAAATATTTATATGTCACTAACCATGACGAACAAATTTCACTTCATGTGGTCAACGTTGAAAACGCATAACACGAGTCACAAATGGTCAGAGGGGAAAACAATGGATTGGGAAGCCTATGTATTGGCTAGAAAGGACAAACAACTTCAATACGTAGTGGCACGATGTGGCTAATATGCACACCAAACAATCAAACTAGGCATATGTCACTGATCATGACCAGAGAATTTCAATATGGGTGGTCAACGTTGACCAACCATATCACGAGTCACAAACGGTCAAGAGAGGAAACAATGCT
>SZWC01000050.1:122752-141357 GCA_023375785.1 Penium margaritaceum | reverse complement strand
AGAATTTCAATATGGGTGGTCAACGTTGACCAACCATAACACGAGTCACAAACGGTCAGGACAGGAAACAATGCTATGGGAATATCGGTTCTCAACTACCAAGTACAACGACCTTCAGTCAGTAGTAGCACGGTGTGGCTACCATGCACAATGACCGACCAAAGTAGGCATATGTAACTGACCAGCAATAGTTTAGCCTGTAACTGAGATTGGATCTGAGGAGTTGTCAATGTTTATTCCAGCGCAGGTACCCTATGTACTCCCTACTGTAAACATTGACAATCCGTAGGTACACCGGCGGAGGAGAGGACACTCCGTATGTTGTAAACTATTACGGCGCAGGTACCCTATGCACAGGCGTGCATAGGGTACCTGCGCCTGTGCCCATATTACCTGCGCCTGTGCCTAGTGTACATGCGCCTATGACCAGGTTACCTGCGCATGTTCCTAGGGTACCTGCGACTGTGCCCATGGTACCTGCGCCTGTGCCTAGGGTACCTGCACCTATGCCTAGGGTACCTGCGCCTGTGCCTAGGGTACCTACCCCTGTGTCTAGGGTACCTGCTTCTGTGCCTACGGTACCTATGCCAGTGCCTAGGGTACCTGCGCATGTGCCTAGGGTACCTGCGCCTGTGCCTAGGGTACTTGCGCATGTGCCTAGGGTACTTGCGCATGTGCCTAGGGTACCTGCGCCTGTGCCTAGGGTACACATGCCTACACTGGAATACTCCCTACCTAGATTCCATCTAGGTACACCGTGTCCTCTCCTCCTCAGATCCAATCTCAGTAGTTTAGCCTGCAACTGAGATTGGATCTGATTCCATCTAGGCTATGATATTGTAACTGATGTAATAGTTTAGCCTGTAACTGAGATTGGATCTGAGGAGTATGGTCTTGAGATGTACACCGTGTCCTCTCCTCCTCCTTTCTCCTCTCATGCCTCTCTCTACAGCTTTGATTCCCTGCACATCATACTCATCCAACCTCCATCTGCATACTCCACTGTGCGCCACAACCACTTCCTCCTCATTCACGACCAATTCTCCCAGCACTACACTGTACTTTCCCTCCGCTCACTAACAGGAGAAGTTCCTGCACTGAGAGACTTTCTACGGCAACAGAGAAAGCACTTTGACAGACCATCTTGCCTCATCCTCTGCAACACTGCGCATGCACCTCTGTACACCTTTCTCACTGAAAACGGCCTGAAGAAAGGAACACTACTCATCACAGCCTCTGCCCACAGCAAACACCTTGCAAACTGCCTACTGAAGGACGCAGATCACTTCATGTAGAAGCACCACATGACCTCTCATATTTGGCTGGCTTGTCTTTGCAAAGTTGTCACTGCTCACAACCTGCGCAAGCCCAAGTACGGCCTGAGTCCAAGAGCTATATGCGTGTGTGATCAAAACCGATCTGCTTCTTACTTCAAACCTGAACTAACACACAACGGACCCTTTGATACCACCCCCATATTACTGACAATCTGTACTCTACCCGCTACTGATGCTTTTTTCTCCACTACACAAACTGCTTCCACCCAAGCACTCCTACACCGCCCAGATTCTCTCTCCTCTCTCTACAACCTAGTGCTAAGGGGACCACCGCCTCCAAAACCTCCCAAGCTCTCTCTGTGTTGTACTCCTACAGAAGCAGGACTCCCAGGCCTACCCTTCAAGGCTTGCACCCTCTCCCGCTCTAAGGGGTGTATCGGAAATCATCTCAGATATCACTTCAAGTGGTGCAGTCACTGAGAAATTAAAGAGTGACTGTGCAGGTTCATCTCTGGAGAAATGCGACCAATGTCTGAATGGTCTCACGACTGGTCATTGTGCAAACCTTGCCAAGACCAAGCCAATGGTTTTGTGCAGTAATGGTCAAGGCGGACACACCAGCGGAGATCACTTGTGCGCACAACACTCCCCTATGCAAAGCGAGATTGTGGTCTTGCGGCGTTCCTCCTTCTCCCTCGCCCGAACTACCACTTCACTCTTCTGCCCGCTCGACGAAGCACACTAGGCTAGAATTCTACTTGTTTGCATTGCTTGTATTCCTGCAAGAAATTAATCCATTGGATTCCTCCCACGGCTTCCCTTTGGGCCATCTCCAGTTCGTTTGCCCCTCCTCACGTCTTAGTGCCCGAGCTCTCGCACTGCGGCCAGTTCTTTTTCGTTAACATTCTAACATCGGCAACGCCCGCACCTTCAAGGAAGCTTCCTGCCCTTCTCTCCAAGGTGCTGCGTCCACTCAAGGCAGTTGATCCTCAGTGCTCGAACCTTTGGTGTTGCACCCAGAACAGATCTGAATACTTGCATACCATTCCCACTTCCATTCTACTTTCCGTCACCACTTCCGCTCTGTTTCTACTCAAAATGTTGTCCTGAACCACAACGCTTGTCCTTGGGACCACGTCCACTCAACAGTAGCATCTGCAATATTCTGACAACATCCTCCTAATGCATGGACAAAATGACTAAGCAACTTCCCCTATGCAGGAAGGTCAAAAACCTTCCTGCGCACATCAAGGCTCGATCGCAAGACCTGTTTTCCGTAATTCAAACATTCTATCCGCTGCGCTACACTTCTGGTGTCTCACTTGAAATTGCACCACGAACAAGGTTTGGGGGACTTACTCCAAGGGAGGAGTGCATGCCCAACCTGTCCATTAATCCATAGCAGTGGCCATGGGGTATGAAAGAACAACAATCTCTCCCTTGCACCTCAGTCCACCTGCTGTGGTAGTTTTCTTCCGCATGAACCCGTAGCTCTATGTTGCATTTCTGCATGTCAGCTGTCTTGGTCTTTAATTCTCTTGTTTTTCGTCTACCATGCCAATTCCTCGAGCGCCTCCAACATGGAAGTCGTTGTCCAGCGGCTTTGTGAATAAGTCTGCAAGCATTTTCTTGGTTGCAACATGCTCTAGTTCCAGGATTCCCTTGGCGACAAGGTCACGTGAGTAGTGCTACCAAATGTTGATGTGCTTTGTACGCCGGGAGATCATGTCGTCCTCTGCCATATCGATGGCACTCTGGTTGTTGATGCGGATGACAGTTACTTCTTCTTGTGGTACCTTTATCTCATCAAGCAAACTGCAAAGCCACTGTGTTTCCTTTCACACTTTAGAGAGTGTGATGTACTCCACCTCAGCAATAGAAAGCGAGATGCAGTTCTGCTTCCTGCTTGCCCATGAGGTCGCACCACCGTTGAGGAGGCAGACAAATCCTGCGGTGGATTCCCTTTCGTCAATCCGCCCTCCCCAGTCCGCGTCACTTTAGCACGTCAGTTGCAACGAGTCTGATCCTTCTAGACCTCCAAACCAAAGTCCCACGTGCCGTGTCATTTTGAGATAGCAAAACATCCGCTTCACGGCTTGCTAGCGTTGTAGCCGTGGGTCGGCCATAAACCTACTGAGCCGATCCAACGCATAAGCAATGTTAGGTCGCGTCCCCACCATCGCATACATGAGGCTTCCAACGGCGGACTGGTATGGAATGTTTTGCATCTCCCGCCGGTCTGCGTCGTTGCATGGTGATATGGAGGAGGAGAGCTTGCAGTCAGAGGGCATGGGGGTGGTGACAGGTTTGTAATCCTGCATCTTGTAGCGCTTCAGGACGTCCATGATGTACTTGGTCCGGTTGAGCTTGATGGTACCTTCTTTGCGGTTCCGGTGGACTGCAATCCCGAGATGGTACTCAAGAGGACCCATGTCCTTCATCTTGAACCTATTGGCCAAATCTTTCTTGAGGTCTGTAAGGGCCTCCCGTGAGGAAGAACACATGATTAGATCGTCCACGTACAACGCCATGAGCAGCAAGCCACGTTCTTCCCCTTGCACGTAGACGCTGTGGTCATTCTTGCAATGCGCGAAGGAGATCTCAGCCATGAAGCTATCCATCTCCTTGTACCAGATTTGCGGGGCCTGTTTCAGCCCGTACAACGCCTTCACAAGCTTACACTCCTTCCCCTCAGGTGCTTTGACACTTTTTGGTACCTCCATTAACACCTCCTTCTCAAGCTTCCCGTTAAGAAAAGCTTCCTTCACATCCATCTGGTGGATCTCAAGGTCTTTGGTGGCAGCGACGGCAAGCAGGGACCTGATGGAGGAAAAGGTGAAGACTGGTGCACAGGTCTCATCATACTCAGACCCCACGCGCTGAGAGAATCCTTTCACCAAAACCCTTGCCTTCTACTTGTGGATGCTATCATCTTACTTCCGCTTCAGCCTAAGCACCCACTTTGAGCCCACCACGTGAGCGTTAGTGGGTCTGTCCGCCAGTACCCATGTGCCATTTTCTTTCATGGACGCAAGCTCGTTGTCCATTTCCTCCTTCAACTTGGCAGCATCGGGCCTTGCCAGGGCCTCAGCCGCAGTGAGCGGCTCTCCCTGAGCCAAACATGACCAGCTCAGTCCAGTCCAGCTTCCGGTGTCAACGTCCTACTTTGGCATTTGTTTTTTCTGCCGTTTACTGCGATGTTGCATTGCTGGTGTCTCATCTTTGCTTTGCTGTTACTCCTCTGCTGCTGGCTGCCCTGAAGTTAACATTTCCTCTTGTGAAGAGCCACTGGCCTTCGAGCTGGTTTCAGAGGCCTCGGACGTCTCCAAATCTGTGTCGGAGCTCGCCATTCCGTCAGCCTGCGCAGCGGCTCTCCCTGCCACTCCATTCTTCTCCACGGCTTACCTCACTGGCACAACTTGCCAGTTTTTGGGAGCTCGGTCGCCTGACTCCGGGAGCACCAACCACTCTCCCTGTTTTGGAGCTTGTGGGGGATCAAGACTCTCTTCATTGCCTGGTTTCCTCTCGTCAAAGGTCACGTCCAGGCTGGTGATGAGTCTTCTTGCTGTCAGGTCCCACAGGCGGTAGGTCTTGTGGGCTGTCTCATAGCCCACCATCATGCACTTTCATGCTCTTGCATCCAGCTTTCCGCCACCCTCTCACACCTGGACCTTTGCCCATGTGGTCCAGCCGAAGACTTTGAGGTGTGATGCGTCCGGCTTCTTCCCTGACCATACTTCTTGTGGCGTCATCTATTGCTTTCCCTTTTTCTTGCTGCGCTTCCCCAGTGCAGCCGCAGGAGTCAGGTTGACAATGTAGCATGCCATTGTTGCCGCTTCTACCCAGAAGCGCGGTGGGAGTTTTGCATCAAAGAGCATGTTGTGTACCATGCTGAGGATGGTCTTATTCATCTGCTCTACCAAACCATTATTTTGTATTGTGTAGGGAGTTGTGGGCTGATGGTTGATCCCATGTTCCTGCAACAAGCCCTTGCATGCTTCATACTCTCCGCCGTTGTCGCTTCGTATTGCCTTCACCTTTTTTCCACTCTGCTACTCCACCACGGTGACAAACGCTTGCAACGTCTCTTTGACCTCTCCCTTGGTTTTGAGGAAGTAGATCCACACCTTGCGACTGTGGTCGTCAACGAAGGTTAGAAAGTACTTGCTCCCACCATTTCATGCCGTGTGAAAGGGTCTGCACATGTCAGTGTGAATCAGGTCATGGGCTGCTTCTACGTGGTGACCGTTGCGCTCAAAGCGCTTTCTCTTGGTCTTGCCTTGAAGACAAGGTACACACAAATTACCACACACAGTCGCATCCTTCATGCACCCCTTCATGCTTCGGACAAGCTGTTGTTGCTGCATGACTTGGAGTGTGCTCTTTGCAACGTGCCAAAAGCGTCTATGCCACATCCGAGCATCTTCGTCCTTGGTGGTAGAGGGTACATTCTGCGTTGCCATTGGTGTGTTCTCATTTGTTCGTACCGAGACCACTGCCTCTGCCGCACGTGCATGACCCTCATCTTCAGAGCTATCTTCCGCGGTTTTTTGTACCACATACAGCCCGTCGACCCGTGGAACCAGTGCTATGAGGTCTTTGTTGGCGTAGTTGACCCTTATGTCTTTGTTCTTAGGACGTCTACTTTTTTCTGTGTGAACACCCCAGTCATATCGTTCCTCGTGATTTTTTACACGGACAGGAGGTTTGCCACAAACGAGGGCATGTAGACCACGTCACGTAGCCGTAGATCCTTCTCCGCACCATTGAGGATAATGCTCACCAGATTTTCTCCCACGCTCTTTGCATTCACAACGCTACAGTTTGCGCATCTGAACCACCGCTTGGTGGGGCCGATGGAGACAAATCAAGCCTAGTCATTGCTAGAGTGATGGTTGGTGCCAGAGTGGAGCCCGAAGGCTCCTGGCCTGAGCAGCGCCACTCCTTTTGCCCGAGGCGTGCTCTGTGCCATCATTTTGGTGGATTCTTTGCCACCCTTTTTGCTGCCTTTGTTCCCACCTCTTCAGATGTCTTCCTTCTTTGGCGACCTGCACTCTCTTGCCCAGTGCCTCGGTTTGCCGCAATTGCGGTAGTTGCCTTGTCGCTTGGGAGCCTTGCCGCCATTGTTTCCTCCACCGCGACCGCTTCCACTAGCCCCTTTCTGACCAGAGGCTGACCCTTTGCTCCCGCGGCCACCGTAGCGTGCGGCATAGGCTGATAAGTTAGCCTCACTGTGGCTACAGCGCATGGCCTTGTTCCACACGTACTCCGACACTACCGTGTATGTCAGGTCATCCTCCTTCCAACCGCCCATGACAGTGATCATTTGACTCCAACTCTCCGGTAGCACCATGAGGAGTATCGTGGCTTGCATGTTTTCGTCAACATCCTAGTTCATCTGGCACGCCTCACCAAGGAGTCCTTCATGTTGAATGGTATGCACCTTGTCCACTAGCTAGCTGGCTGGTTGCACGGTGAGACAAGGCATGCACTGCTCTATGGAGTACGTCCCCTTGGTCTGTTCTGAGATAGGCCGGGAATGCAATGCCCATAATGGGTATGTCCCCTGGCGATCATCATAGGAAACATAGTTCGGACAAGTGCCGGAGCTCAAGGGTCGCGGGCTCAAACCCCGCGATGGCCGCATTTTTCTTTGTGGCCCAAAATGGGACAGGAAGCTTCTAGGAAGCTTACTAGAGCCTGGCTTGAGGATGACACTTGGCGGTCTTAGGACGCGCCAAGTAGGACTGTCGGCTGAGGTTGGTTCCTGTGGAGCCACTATGAGCAGAATGCATTAGTAATGCTCTGCAAGTATAAAAGCTTGTGCCCTGCATGCATCAATTTACAGTTCTTGCCTTTGAAACTCCTCACAGAGTGTCCAACCAAAGGTAGACACTAAAAACCAACATGAGATTGCAAACCAAACAAACGTAAAGTGTGGATGCCTCGTTCGAGGGTGATATGTTATCTTGGTTGCAATACCAAGAGCGGTTCGCACCCTCCCATGTCGGGACTCGTTTTCTAGACCGTTGCTATCCGACGCATTGACGAAGGGTTATGGGTCCACACTTTTGGCTCTAAGGCACGCTTCCAAGACCGACTAGCGTGTGGTCTTACAGGGCGCACAGGTACAACAAGTACACGAAGATCAGACGGCTCCAATCTGCTCCATTGGTTCCATTGGCTTCTTCAGGTAGGGTGCGTTCACATGGCGGACTAGGGGACGAGCAACAACTCTGTCCATGTTGGATAAGACCCTCGAGCTCCAACGAGATTAATCTCTACCCCTTTTTAGAAGGTTTTACGACCCCGAGTCCGTTCTCTCACAACGGCACCATCGCTTTAGGCGATCATCGGCGGGAGGGGTATGCAACAGAGCTATCTGCACATTCTGACAATGGTCGCAGTCAGCAGCCTCATCAGCCTCATCGGCCTCAACGAAGCAGAGTAGCAGCGAAGCAGAGAAGACAAGCAACAACCAAAAATGGCAGATCGGACTCAAACCCGCCTTGAGGCGGGTACGTCCAAATTCACAGGGACAGGTTTTCCCTTGTGGAAATGGCAGTTCGGATTGTCATGAACGCGTGTGGCTACCTCGACATCCTAAAAGGGACCAAGAGCACCTGCCAATGCGATAGTGACCATGCATACGGCTGACCTTGCAGCATGCACGATGAAGAACAGCATGGCTCTCGCCATCCTTGTGACGTCCATCAACGAGACTCAACTCTCCCACATCACAGGATGCACATTAGCTACTGAGGCCTATACAAAACTCTCACACGTGCATCAATCAAATGCACTAGTAAACCAAGTGTTCATCTTCCAAAGGTTGATATCGATGAGGGTGAGTGAAGGAGTATCGATATCCGTATTTTTGTAGTCCTTCAACAACGTGCTGCAAGAGGTTCAGCAAATGGAATGGAATCTCAACTCCAACAATCGTGCCATAATCCTATTGATGGCGCTGCCGGAGAGCTTGGGGTCCTTGATCACCGTATTTGGTGGTTGGAAGGAGGCAGATCTAATGTATGAGGCTGTCGCCAAACATGTCCGCAACGAGTCCATGCGACGTAGTGGCAGTGAGGCAAACATCTCAGCCTATGCCTATCGCTTCGGTGGACAAGGTGCAAGCTCTCGCTCCAGTCAAGGCAATAGCGGAAGCGGTGGCGGTGGAGGGAAAGGCAATGGCGGCGGGAAGAGTTCCAAGAAGCCCGGAAACTGTCACAACTGTGGCAAGGCTGGGCACTAGGCTAGGGGTTGTCCTAGTCCCAAGAAAGAAGGCGGGAACAAAGGTGGGAAGGAGAAGAAGGAGCTCACCAACATGATGGCTAGAGGGTTGCCCATGCAGGGGGCAGCGATACATAGGCCCAGCGTACTTGCCCTTGACTCGGGCACCAACCACCACTCATCAAAAGAGAAGGGTGGATTTGACTCCATAGCCGAATCTGTCATGCGCATCAAGTGTGCAAACGGCGGTGTCATCCAAGCCATGGGCAAAGGGGGTAAAGTGATCATGTTCAACGTGAACGGTGCGAAGGAAGCGGTCAACCTTCAAAAGGTAGTGTACATGTCCTCCTTCGCAGCCAACTTGCTGTCAGTCTCACAAATCACCGCCAACAACATGACAGTGGTGTTCAGCAACAAGGAAGCGGTGGCCCTAAAAATGAGGAAATCCAGATTTTGTAGACCAAAGATGACCTCATGCTTCAAGTTCCAAGAATTGACAGCCTCTACGTGCTTCAAACCAAAGCCACAAAGGCGACGGATGAGGGGCTCGCATGTGCCACCAAGACAGTGGCACCGGAGCCAAAGGATGCACCGCCGGCGACTGTTGCGGCCGCCACATCAACAAAGGACACTGACGCTGAGATGTGGCACCAGTGATTTGGCCATGTGGCCAATAGCACACTGCAGAAGATGCAAGAGCAAGAGGTAGTATGCGGAATGGAAGAGTACGCCATGAAGCATGGCGAAGTGTGTACATTGTGTGAACCATGCCTTCAAGCGAAGGCAAAGAAGAAGTCGTTTGGAAGTGGAGGTCAATGAGCAGAGCATGTCTTGGAACTGATACACAATGACGTGTGTGGACCCTTCCTCACGACATCCAATGGAGGAAGAAAGTAAGGATCCACACACGTCACTGTGTATCAGTTCCAAGAGATGCTCGTGGCCATGGTCTTGGATGTTTTCGGCTCCTCGAGTTCGTCGCCATGGTGAAGCGGCAAACGTCCAAGAAAGTGAAGACGCTCTGAAGTGACAACGGGGGTGAGTACGAGGCATGCAAGCCTTCGCTCAAGCATCATGGCATCCGCCACGAGCAAACCGCCCCTTACAACCCCCAAAGCAACGGCGTCACTGAGAGGATGAACCAGACCCTGTTCGGCATGGTGCGAAGGATGTTCTTTGACTCCAAGCTCCCACCTCGCTTTTCGGCAGAAGCAGCAACAACGGCTGGCTACCTATTAAACCACATGCTAGCAACGGCCTTGCGGAAGCATGGAAAGGAGCAGGACAAGCAGTTGAAGACCCCACAGGAAGCATGGTCCGGAAATAAACCCAACGCATCTCATCTGAAGATGTTTGAGTCAACTGCATGGGTGAAGATCTAGTCGGGTGAAGGTGGAGGCAAGCTCGACGCACGCTCCAAGAATTGCGTCATGGTTGGGTACGACACATCACACAAAGGCTACCGACTTTGGAACCAGGGATCAGGAAAGCTCGTGATTAGCTGCGATGTCGTGTTCGACAAACGCACCCTTGGAAAGGGTGAGCTGTTGGACCCGATCCTCGCTCCCAAAGTGGGAGAGTGGATAGTGTTGCTTGAGTCCGGAGACCAAGCACCCAACAACTGGCTCGCTTTGCTAGCAGGTGGTGGGAATGGGAGAATAGCTGTGGAGGATGACGCAGCATCTGACATGGATGCGGATACCGAGGCGTCCGAGGCTTCCGAGTCTGACTTGGAGTCTGACGACTCTTCTGATGATGATGGCAACGACAAAACACCACCACCTGTGGAAGCACCAGCACCAAAACAAGAAGCCGCACCAGCACCCCGGTGTAGCTTGCAACCAAAGAAAGCACCTTTACAATATGAGGACGATTGGACTGGTCTTAGCTGGTCATGCATGGCTCACGGAGAGCCATCCACAGTGGCGGAGGCGATGAATGGCCCAGATGCGGCCAGGTGGAAGGAGGCAGTGGACAGCAAGCTCGCGTCCATTGCCGAGAACGGTACGTGGATGTTGGTGGATAGACCCCACAAGGCGCACGTGGTGGGATCCAAGTGGGTCCTCCGAGTGAAGGAGAAGCAAGACGACAAAATTGAAAAGTTCAAGGCAAGGGTAGTGGCAAAGAGGTTCTCTCAACGTCCGGGCTCTTAGTACGGCGAGACGTTCACGCCTATCATGACCTTTACCTCCATCCGCTCTCTCCTTGCCATCGCAGCCGCAAAGAACCTGGAGATACACCAGATGGACGTCACGACAGCTTTCATCTATGGAAAGCTAGACAAGGAAGCGCTGATGGAGGTGCCCGAAGGAGTCAAAGCTCCCGAGGGCAAGGTCTGTAAGTTGGTGAAAGCACTCTACGGGCTGAAACAAGCCCCAAGGATATGATATAAAGAGATGGACAGTTTCATGACCGGTCTCTCCTTTGCGCATTGCCAAAATGATCCGAGCATGTATGTGCGCGATGATGGGAGTGGATTGATGCTCGTTGCACTCTATGTGGATGATCTGATCATCTGCTCTTCTTCGGTCGAGCTGCTGGATGAGCTGAAGTCTGACCTCAGCAAAAGGTTGAAAATGAAGGACGTGGGTCCTCTCGAGTACAACCTGGGGATCGCCATCCACCGCAACCGAATAGCAGACACCATCGAACTCAACCAAACCAAATACATTGGTGAGGTACTAAAGCGCTATCACATGGAAGAATAAAAACCTGTCTTCACCCCAATGACAATCGATGCAAAACTGAAGGCCTCAATGTTGCCAAGCAATGAAGAAGAACGAGGGGAGATGCAAGACATCCCCTACCAGTCCGCCGTGGACAGCATCATGTACGCCATGGTCGGTACTCGTCCGGATATCTGCTACGCTGTGGGACAAGTGAGCAGGTTTGTGGTCAACCCAGGGCCACAACATCGGCAGGCAGTCAAGCGCATCTTGCGCTACCTGCAAAAGACACGTCACGTGGGCCTCCTCCTTGGAGGCCAAGAAGGTACGGACCCTCTCCACTTGAGGTGCTACACCGACGCCAACTGGGGAGGAAATCTTGACAACCAGAAATTCACCTCTGGATCCGTGTGCATCTTGAATGGCGCTGCCATCTCATGGGCCAGCACGAAGGAGGATTGTGTTTCGGTGTCCACGGCTGAGGCAGAGTACGTTGCTCTGTCTGAGTTGTGCAAGGAGACCCAGTGGTTGCACATCCTACTTGGCAAAATGCCGGTGCTACAGGAGGATGCCATGGTTGTATACATGGACAACATGAGTGCCATCTTGATGGCTGAAGATGAGATCATCTCCTGGCAAACGAAGTACATTGACATACGTTACCAATACTCACGTGACCTGGTCATGAAGAACGTGGTGGACTTGCAGCACTGCGGAACCAAGAGCATGCTTGCTGACTCCATGACCAAGCTGCTGGAGAGCAACTTGCACTATGCAAGCATTTGTGAATTTGGTATGAGGAGTTCGGGAGAGGAAGGGTGAGCCCCAAGGCATCGATGGAGCCTAGTGAGCGACAGATGGACAGAGGTGCAAGGGAGAGATTTGTTGAATGGTATGCACCTTGTCCACTAGTTTGCTGGCTGGTTGTACGGAAAGACAAGGCATGCACTGCTCTATGGAGTACGTCCCCTTGGTCAGTTCCGAGAGAGGCCAGGAATGTACTGCCCATAATGGGTATGTCCCCTGGAGATCATCATAGGAAACACAACATTGTGGCCTAGTTGGGACAGGCGCTGGAGCTAAAGGATCACGGGCTCAAACCTCGCAACGGCTGCAATTTTCTTTGTGGTCCAAAATGGGAAAGAAGCTTCTAGGAAGCTTACTAGAGCCTCGTGTGAGGATGACACTTGGCGGTCTTAGGACACGCCAAGTAGGACTGTAGGCTGAGGTTGTTTCAGTGGTTCCTGTAGAGCCACTATGAGCAGAAGCATTAGCATTGCTCTGCAAATATAATTGCCTGTGTCCTGCATACATCCATTTTTAGTTCTTGCCTTTGAGACTCCTCATAGAGTGTCCAACCAAAGGTAGACACTAAAGACCAACATGTGGACTTTGTGAGGTTGCAAACCAAACAAACCTAAAGTGTGGATCCCTCGTTTGAGGGTGATATGTTATCTTGGTTGCAATACCAAGAGCGGTTGGCAGCCTCCCATGTCGGGACCCGTTTTCTATACCGTTGTTATACGGCGCATTGACACTTCAAACTCATGTAAGAAGTCGGGGATTGATTCGTCCTCATTCACTCGCATGCTAATCAGCCGTTTTAGGATGACTAATCTGTTTTTGAGGGAGGTGGATTGCTGCACACGCTTGAGCTTAGCATAAGCATCCGAAGCTAGTGTGAACCCCGCAATGACAGGAACTTACCTCTTGGTCATCGCGTTGCTAAGGAGTGACATGACAATATCATTTTTTTCAGTCCATGTCTCGTGCGCCGGTGAGCCCCTCGCGTGAATCTGCTCTTCTCTTGTCAGAAGCTTGATGAATCCACGCACTTTCATTCCCATTTCAAACTGCCATCTTCAGAGCTATAAGTCATTCCCCTCAAAGACAAGGATTCCTCCCTAAGATCCAAGACCTTGAGGCAGTGCGCTGGAAATCATGGTTGCTCCTGTGGTCTGCCCTGTGGAGGCCACTGTTGATTTTGAGGACTGCCGTACGGCAGCCACTGTTGCCTTTGAGGACTGCCCTACGGCAGCACCAACTGCTCCTGATGGGCCAGCCATTTTCGCTGCCCTTCTCTGCAATCTGCATTTCTGCTATGTTGAGGCCGATGTAGGCTGATGTTAGCTTGTGTCTGCTACCGGTTTAAAGGTGCAGGTTTGTTACTTACCCGTCCAGCTGATGTCTACCTGCACACAGGGAAGACCATTCACACCAACACCTTGTCCTGGTTGGCACCCAAGGGTTGTGCCTCCAAGGACAGAGCTTCTCCCTGGTTCCTATGTGCTCAGTGCAAGCTCAGCCATTGGAGCTGATGAAGCAGATGGAGCTGATGGAGCTGATGGAGCTAACGTGCACACCTGGAGAGAGAGTACCAAAGTTGAGCAAGGCGTGCCTTACAACTGGTCAGTGCGGGCCCATAACCCTTTGTCAACCAGCTTGAGGCAAACGGACTAGAAAGAAGGGCCGACACAATAGCACCTGCCATCCGCTCCTAGCCTTTCAGCTAGGAGAAGATATCACCCTCAGGATCACAGTTGCAAACTGAGCAGTTCCTAGGCAATTACTTGCTAACAGCTATGTCCACTTAACACTTGGTCACTTTCGCGCGAGGTGCTAGTCATAGACTAACTCATGGGGCTTAGACAACCCAGTGTCTTCTTTATACTATTCCTTAGGTGGACAACTCTGTGAGGAGCATCTAAGGCCAGATTGTGTAATTAGAATGAGGAATGACCCTGGTACACATAGTCCTAGGCCCGGCATCTGAGGTAGGTGGGTAGTGGCACTTTTGGAGTGCCCACTCTACACCACCTCACCAGCTTGCTAATTGGCGCATCCATTGACTGCCATGTGGCACATCCTCTTCATTCATGGAGAAATGTCTTCAAAACCTCCCCTGTGCAGGAAGGTTTTTGAAAATTTTGCACACATCAAGGCTCGATCGCAGGACCTGTTGTCCCTAAGTCCAACATGCTATCCGTTGCGCTACACTTCTGGTGTCTCGCTTGAACTTGCACCAGAGACAACACAGTACGAGATCCGTTGTCATCCCCTCTTCCTTTACATGTAATCCTAATTCTTTCATTTGGGATAGAAGAGGAAACATGGTTCATGTTAGAAATTGGGCCATCCAGCTTCGTTTCATGTCCACACGAGGAAGTTCCACAAAAATACCAGATACCTAATCCAATTGACCATTTTAATTTACCACTACTAAGATCGTGTGAATAAATTCCTACGGTCCAAGATTTAGGACGGATTCGGACATATGCACTGTCCCCTGAGCTGCTGAAAGTGGTGCACTGCCAGTGGCTTGGTCAGGAATTCTGCCAACATCATGCTTGAAGGGAAGAACTTGGTCCGCACCACATGCTTTTCCACAAGCTCTTGGAAGAAGTGGTACCGCAGGTCGATGTGCTTAGTACAGGCGTGAAACTCTGCGTTCTTCGTCAGAGCAATGGCGCTTATGTTGTCACAGTAGATGGTGGTCGCTATGGTCTCATGCTGTCCAAGGCTTGCCAGCAGTTCACGCAGCCACACGGCTTCCTTTCCTGCTTCGCTCAGGGCAATGTTCTCTGCTTCGGTAGAGGAGAGGGCAATGCACTCTTACTTCTTGCTCCTCCAACTGATTGCACCTCCCCCAAGCACAAACATGAATCCATTGGTTCACCTCCTTGTGTCTAGGTCACCTCCCCAATCTGTGTCACTGTAGCCGATGAGGATGGGACTGCTATTGCCGTTGAAGGTGAGACTATGGCTGCTACTACTGTCAAGGTAGCGCAGCATGTGCTTGACCGCCTCCCAATGCGGCATGCCCAGATTTACACAAAACTTGTTCAGCACTCCCACGGCTTGACTAATGTGGAGGTGCGTACCGACGGCTGCATACCTGAGGCTTCCAACTGTTGCTTGGTACAACACTGCTTCCATGTGATTGCTCTCTTGCATGCCGTGGAGAGTTTGCGTCATGCTCAGCTTTGCTCCCACTTCCATTGTGGTGTTGCAGCCATGCGCGCTCCTGCCATGTTGAAGCGCTTGACAATGTCACTCACGTACGTGCTCTGCCACAACTCCAAAGTCTATTGCTGCCGGTCGCTCTTGACCCAAATGCCAAGGTAGCAACTGAACTCTCCTATGTCTTTCATGTTGAACCTGGCAGCGAGGGACTGTTTCACATCGTCTAAAAGAGACTTGGAGTCAGATGCAATGAGCCGATCATCAATATAGAGCAGAATGATGACCTGGCTTGTTTCTTGCATGTGCCCATAGATGGCATGGTCCGTTTTGCTACGCACAAAACCAAACCCAACCAGCTGCTCATCCATCTTGTGGTACCATGCTCGCGGTACTTGCTTCAGGCCGTAGAGTGCCTTCACAAGCTTGCACACCCAATCCTCCTTTCCCTTCACCACATATCCCTCTGACTGCTCCATGTACACATCCTCTCAAGGTCACCATTCAGAAATGCACACGTCACATCCATGTGGTGCACCTCCCAGTCCATAGCAGCAGCAAGGGCAAGGATCCCTCGGATGGATAGAAACTTTGTGACAGGTGCAAATGTCTCATTATTTTCTACACTCTCAGTCTGTGCATACCCATTTGCTACCACCCGTGCTTTGTACCTGAGTACCTTACCATTCGTACCACACTTGCGCCTGAAGATCCACCGGCACCTGATCACCCGGCTGCCACGTGGAGCTTCCTCGAGGGTCCAAGTGCCGTTCTTCATGAGCGCACCATACTCCTCATTTACTGCAACACACCAATTTTCTGCCTTGGCGCTGCGCATGGCTTCAGCAAATGTGCTTGGGTCATCAGTAACATTGAGGAAGAGGAGCTCAAGGTCAGAGGACTTCATTATTATTGGAAAGATGCACAAGTTTAGCCGCTCCCCTTGTTGCATCGACTTCTTTGCGAACCTATGGGACTGCCATAGCTGCTCCCTACTTTCCTTCACATCTTTCTTATGCATGCGGACCATCGTGGCAGCTGCTGTTTGTTGCTTTGTTGCTCGTCCTCATCAGATTCGGTTATTGGCTCCTCCTTCTCAGCTCCCTCTACCTCCTTGTCATTGCCGTTATTACCGCCATCTTCCGCACCACCCTCCTCTGCTACCGGTTCTTCTCCCACCTCTGGTACAAGTGCGGGAGCAAGTGGAACTACAGACATAGGGCTCCAAGACTAGCCCTTTACATCCTCTTAAAAGATCATGTCATGGCTATGGATGATCTTGCGTACGGTGAGGTTATAGAGGTGGTGTCCCATGGTGTCGTAGCTGAGAAAAGCCACCTTCACCGACTTTGCGTCCAGCTTGCTGCAGTTGCTGGCAGGCACGTACATGAATGCGCCCCATCCGAAGACTTTCAGATGCGTCACTGTTGGCTTGCATCCCGTCCATGCCTCCTACGGTGTCACTAGTGGCACGACGCGTGTGGGACTCTAGTTATTCAGGTACACGGCAGTGTTTAGCGCTTCCGCCCAAAAGGTTGGTGGGAGCTCCGCATCTTGGAGCATGCTGCAAACACACTCCATGAGCATGCGGTTCACACGTTTAGCCAAGCCGTTCAGCTGCGGTGTTCCAAGTGTGGTGATCTTGTGCTTGATCCCGCGATGCTTGAGGAAGTTGCAGAAGTCTTTGGAGAGGTACTCTTCTCCACCGTCGGTGCAAAGCACCTTGAACAGCTTGCCACTCTCATTCTGTGTAGTAGCAATCCACACCTTGAAAGCATCAAATCACTCATCCTTTCCCGCCAAGAAGGACACCCACGTCTTCCTCGGCTTGTCATCAATGCATGCGACAAAGTACAAATTGCCAGACTAAGACTGAAATGGCATAGGACCACACAAGTCAGAGTGGATGAGTGAAAGAAGCTCAGCCGCCCCCTTCCCTTCCCCAAACAAATGGAGCGCAGGCTTGCTTCCCTTCAATGCAGATCTCACAAGCCTTTGCACCAGGTTGCTTCATCCCCTTGAGCTCCAGGCTGTGGACCATCTACTGCATGGAGATGATTGCGCCAAAGCCGCAGTGACCAAGCCGGCGGTGCCACAAGCTGATGTCATGTTTTCACTCTCTCGCCGCTCATGCTGAGTTGGCGTCCTTCTCCGATGCCACATAGAGACGGTAAATTCTGTCCTCCTTGTCTGTTTTTGCAAGCACACGGCCTGCACGAGCAGAGATGGTACAGCCACCATTCTCAAAGTGGACCTACATGCCTTCGCAGATCAGAGATGACACAGAGAGGAGGTTAGTTGCCAGCCCCGGAACATGGAGCATCCCCTTCACACAACGTTCCACGTGCTTACCCTCAACAGAAGCACAAAATACAATCTCACCCTCCCCAACCGCCATTTGCACATGATTGTCTCCCATGTAGACCCAACGAGGCTCAATGGCGGTGTAGACAGTGAACCACTCCCGGCGACATGTCATAAGCCGTGTGGCTCCCGCGTCGATGATCCAAAACAAGGCGGTGTTGTCAGAGACGTGCAAGACCCAGATGGTTGTCACGAATCCACCCTCCCCATCTGCTGCTTTCATGAAAGCGTCGGACTGTTTTCTCGCACCCGCTCATGTCGCAAGGTCCGCCTTCTTCTTCCGCCATTCACGCGCCCAATGGCCCGGCTTCTTACAGTAGTGGAAGTTCCCCTTCTTCTTCCTGCCTCCGCCGTTGCTTTCGGTTGGGGTAGCACTACCCCCATGACCAGATTTGGTGATGACAACGACGTCCAGTCCGCATCTGCACTCCTCTCCCTTGTGCCACTCCTCCTCAAACATCAGGCTCTCCTCCACATCGTTGAGGGAGAGCTTGTCGTCGCACTAGCCTAGGGCAACAATGAGAGGAGTGTAGCTGCTAGGAACATGAGAGAGGATGGTTAGCATGAGCACTCGGTCCTTAACAAGGTCCTCAATCACAGCATGCTAGTTAGAGAGAGAGAGACTTCACAATGTTGATGTAGTGAATCATGGACCCTGAGTCATCCATCTTTATAGTGTGAAAGCCACGACACAGCTGCATGTTCATAAGGATTGACTTGGAGTCATAAATGGAATCAAAGCTTTTTCCAAACCTCCTTTGGCGTGAGGATCCCACAGACGAGGAGTTGCTACTGTTTGGCAAGGTAAAGGTAGATGGTGGCGAGGGCGCGGTCACGCTTCTCGCTGTAGGTACGGGCCTCGCCAGGAGAGAGGGAGCCTTCAGCTGGTTCTGTATCCTTCTCATCAACCTGGATTCAGAGACCATTTTCCATCAGCACCAAAATCTTCATGTTGTGGCTCCAGTTGAAGAAGTTCTTGCCTTCTAACTTGGCAATGTTGACGCCGGCCACCACTAAAGCGGATGTCTCCATGGTACTGCAACGTTCAGCCCCAAAATGACTCTCTCACACAACCGGGTGCAAAGAATGCCTCAAAGATGAGGAAAAG
>SZWC01000050.1:91164-104311 GCA_023375785.1 Penium margaritaceum | reverse complement strand
ACACAGCTGCATGTTCATAAGGATTGACTTGGAGTCATAAATGGAATCAAAGCTTTTTCCAAACCTCCTTTGGCGTGAGGATCCCACAGACGAGGAGTTGCTACTGTTTGGCAAGGTAAAGGTAGATGGTGGCGAGGGCGCGGTCACGCTTCTCGCTGTAGGTACGGGCCTCGCCAGGAGAGAGGGAGCCTTCAGCTGGTTCTGTATCCTTCTCATCAACCTGGATTCAGAGACCATTTTCCATCAGCACCAAAATCTTCATGTTGTGGCTCCAGTTGAAGAAGTTCTTGCCTTCTAACTTGGCAATGTTGACGCCGGCCACCACTAAAGCGGATGTCTCCATGGTACTGCAACGTTCAGCCCCAAAATGACTCTCTCACACAACCGGGTGCAAAGAATGCCTCAAAGATGAGGAAAAGCCTTGTTATAGCTTTCATACCACTGATGGAAACTGGGGCAGCCCTCAGAGACGTGATCAAACTCACTAAGAGCCTCCTAGGCAGGATCAACTGTTTGTGAGAGGGAGTTGCACGTTTCACAGACAGAAATTATGGAAAGCAAATGTAGGTTTGCAAAGAGTGAACATGTCTCCATTGACTCTTGATTGACAAAGAACATGATCACAACTGTCTAACATGCCCTTATATTCCTCATTTGGCCAAGTGAGCCCTGAGATACACTCTGTCAAAGATCACCCTCTAGCACACTCTCCTAGTCTAGCGGGATGAGCGGCAGTCACCTTGTCACACATGAGAATGATGTCTCACACGACCTGCACGGCCAATTTTGATCTGCTCCTTCTTTGAAGAATCCTGGAGGTCCTCCAGCCAGATTTTCTCCTTGAAGGCCGCTCTCAGCCGTCCTGGCCAATAATCCTGCCTCTCTTTGGGCTGAAAGTGCTTAGGTCGTTACTTGAACCCGACCCATGATCTCCAATCTTTGGAAATCTATATCTCAATCAAACAGACTTTGAATTGAGTTCCGTAAATTGCGTTGGAACCTGTAACAAATCGTCTATGCATATTTTATGCTATATGAGTTTTATCAAGCAACCTATTTTTTTCACTTTTTGGTACCCTGACATCCCACAAGTATCGTTGTCACCCTTGCTATTGTTGTGCAAAGGTACGTTACCATGGGGGAGCTGTGCTCCCTCCTCAGGGATTGTTTTGGGTGCATCCATCAGCTTTCCTCGTGCTGTCGGCCTCTGCTGCATAGGGGGAGTGTTGCTATGTGGACATTAGCCTGACACCCTTATTTGTTTGGGTCTGGCACGATGCTCTGGTCGAGTTCATGCAGGTTGAGACCCATGCACCTGGTGTGGTGTACCGGTGTGATGTGGAGAACCACTGCCTCCATGTGTTGTGTATGCTCCATGCATGCAAACACGTGTGGTCGAGACCCAGATACCCGTACACATGTTCCGGGGTCATGACGAGACCTTGTTGCTGTGCACCCCTTACATGATGTTTGGCCATGGGTATGTGATGAACCTCTTGCATGGTCGAGAGCAGGGCACTTGGCAGGTTGCACCACTATCACAAGGACACCTTCTAATGTGGTTGGTGTTTACGAAGGATAATGAGTGTAACCCCTCTGCAAGAAAGAGGAGGCACCTGTGTCAGTGTGCTAGACTGGTTCTCGCCATCATTGGTTTTGTGAGTGATCCTTCCCTCCCTTCACTCAGTCATCCTTGTGGTGACCATTTTGTCAGCCAGGGGGAGTGTTAGTTTGTGTGGCTTCCACCCGTCTCAAGTGACAACCATTGTGATTACCCGTATATCCCGTACTAGTGGTATGGAGCAGCAGTTCTTGAGAGCACGGCGACATGGTGAGGGTCACGAGACGTCTTCAGTACCTACGACATGGCCAGTGTGATGCAGAACCTTGATGCGGACCCAGCTGGTGTTGGAGCACCGATGGGTGGTGGCTGCACCCACCAGCACCTGCCGGACAGCTGCCACGAAGTCCTGAGTGCATGTTGGGATGCTTTGCAATTTTTCTAACGTCGTTATAGTTTTCTCCGTGGTCTAGCTTCTGAGCCCGATTTGCATGTTTTGCATTTTCTGTCCAGTGATTGATGCTAGACATGTGCATGTGACCAGTCGTGGCATCTGGCTTGAGATGCAGCATCTCTAGGTTCAGACGGTGTTGCGTTTGGATACATGTGCGCATAGTTACGGCCAGAACAGTGGTTTTGGGCCGGTTTTAGGACAGACAGACATTGCCGCGTGCGTCAGCTGCATTACACGAGTGTGCAATGCGATTCTCATCAGTCCATGCTCACAAAAAATGCCCAACGTCATGAGGGAAATAACAACTGGTGCACTAACCTTGAGCACAATTCTTCAATCTATCGTGTGGTCACGCCATCATGAGGACATCGCCAGCAGAGTTGTCTCTATCTCGGTCAGTCACCTGCACCAGGAAGGAGAGTGTGGAACCAGGACAGAGGTCATTGTGTGGTACTAACACACAACCAACACTCCTCCATGACCCACACCCGACACGCATACACATCGACGTCACAAAAAGTGACACATAAGAGGACTGAACATGAGCATTGGCACCATACCTCAACGTGGAGGATCATGGGCACTCAACAGTCTAATAGGGTGTACTGCTGCTTTAAAGACATTGTTGCTAAGTGCCTTTGCAAGGAGGTCAGCTCCTTGCTGACATGTGTCAACCCACACAACTTGGACATCGCTGACAGCCACATGCTCATGCAAAAAATGATGTTCCACATTGATATGCTTCGTAAAAGGGTAATGCATGCCGTCATACCCAACAATGGCTTTTGTGCCTAGACTTTTGCAGCACAAGGTGATGCAGCGGATGGAAACACCCAAGTGTTGCAACAACTGACACAGCCAAATGCTCCCACAAGTGCCTGTGCCAATTGCGATATACTCAGCTTCACTAGATCTGCGTGCCACACAGCTATGCTTGCCACTTTTCTATGAGATTTTTGTTCCACCCACCAGAAAGACATAGCCAATATGACTACAAGCATCTATATGAGGCGCCCAGTTGTCCGTGGTTGTTGACTAGGCCCATGAAACAGATGGCTGTTGTGGACAGCCGTCAGTGTACCCGTCAACAACCATCGACGGCTGTCCATGATAACAGAGGCTCACTCGGGTGGTAGAGAGCAAGTACTTGACAATGCGCAACGTGGCCTCCATGTGTTGTGCCTTGGGACACTGCGAGAACTAAGCAAGGAAGTTCATAGCAAAGGCAAAGTCAGCCGTGTGGTGGTGGCTAGATACATCAGAGGCCGTATAACTCGCAGATAGTCTGTCACATCCACTAGCTCCCCCAGTTTCAAGACGTCCAATGTTTTCAACAACTTCTACTCCGCAAGCATTATCGGTGTTGAGGTAGTGGGAACATACTTGAGCAGGGAGGCAAAAGTGCTCCCCCAGGCTCTTGATGTACACAGCATGGTGAATGTGGAGCACATCACATGCCGATCACGCCCAAGTTCCATCCCGAGAAAGACACGGGCTGGGCCTAAGTCTTTTATCCTTTACTCAAACTGCAGCAAAGACTTCACCGATGACACTGTCTCTTGACATGGTGATGCAATCAACAAGTCATCCACGTAGACGAGGATGGTGGCAAAGGGTGTGAAGCATGGAGTGACAAAGGGGGGTAACACCGTGCTATGGCAATAACCCCCTTTCCCTAAGGTGGACGTGATCTCTTGGTTCTAACACCGTGGTGTCTTCTTGAGGCCATATAGAGCATTGCGTAGCCTGTAGACTTTGTATGTGCGGATAGAGAACTCTCGGG
The DNA here is from genome assembly GCA_023375785.1 of Penium margaritaceum. NCBI lineage: Eukaryota > Viridiplantae > Streptophyta > Zygnematophyceae > Desmidiales > Peniaceae > Penium > Penium margaritaceum. Next base: position 100,513 of record SZWC01000050.1, on the reverse strand, counting down.
GTTGTATTACGTAGATCTCCTCATCCATTGTCCGTACAACAACACATCGTTCATGTCCATCTGCTCGAGCTCCCAATCATGGTGGGCTACAAGACTCAAGAGAGTTGTAGTCTAACATCCGACGGGGGCAAAAGTCTCGTCGAAATCAATACCGGGGAATTGAGAGAATCCCTTGGCGGTAAAACACGCCTTTGTTGACCTCACAGTTGGAAATATATTTCCGACCAAAAACCCATCGTGCATCAACGGCCTTGCGTCATGGTGGAAGAGCGACCAAGTCGTACATGACATGGTCGTCAAGAGCTTTCAACTCATCTTGCATTCCAGGCTCCAACTACTGTGAGTCAGGCGCTACATGTGCCTGCCAAAACGTGGTCAAATTATGAAACAATGGTGGTGCCACAATGGTTGCATGGCACTCTACAAAGTTGCCAACGACGGCGACTTCAAGCGCGCTTGTGCTCCGCCGTCAACAATGCATATCCAAGAACAGAGCTCGGATGGACCAACCCTATGGCCAAGCCCAAGGTGTCCATACCGGTCGGCAATGTCGGGGACTGCTCAGGTGGTGACTGAGACGGGCGGGCGGAGGACATAGTGTCTCAAGAGGGGCGGGCAGGAAGCGCGCGGTGACGCCCACCACAAACAAAGAGTTTAATGTGTGCAGGAACAGGAGGCACATTGGTCAGAGGCAGATCGGGAGCTGACTGACTGGGCAGGAGAGGAGTGGATGGGGCCGCAGAGGAGTGCGCAAGGGACACGGACTCAGACGGGGCTGACGAGGACACGGCAGGAGACGCCGGAGCTCCACGCAAGCTAGACGTCATGGGCATGGGGGACCCAGAGGACGGTGAGGGTCCAGTGCCGGGCACCGCGGGATGCTCCAAGGGGGAAGGCTGCAGGGAAAGGGCAGCAGCAAGGACTGCAGGGATAGGAGGGATCATTCAGGGCCTATATCCCCCTGCAACCGAGAGAGCGGAAGTATGGAGGCAGCAGATGAGTGACGGTGGAGGTAACAAAGAAACACTGACTCAAAGACCATGGCAATGCGGGACTCAATAACGCACTGACATTTCAGGTCCCAGCAGTGCTAGGCCTTAGACTAGTCTGTAATACCCTGTAAGGGACAGAGGCGACCACAGGGGGAGAGCTTCCAATCACAAAGGTCCTTCGGAAGCCAGATGGAGGCCATGCTACCCAAAAAACCAGCAAGACGGAGGTCAGCACGAGTGCCAAACCAGCACTCAAAGGGGGTGACTATGCGCGGGGAGAGAGAGAATACCATTCCAGACCCAAACACCCACCCTCTGATCGCCTTTGACACATGGTCCCAAAGGCGAACAGAGGAGACCAAACTCGGACAAGAGGGTACGAACAACATCAGAAAGGGTCTGGTTCCATCAGTCATGGACCCCGTTCTCCTGGGGAGTCTAAGGAGCCAAGGTCTCCAGACACACCCCTTGGAACTCAAGAAACCAAGCGCTCGGACCAAGAAACTCACCGCCATGGTCACTGTAAAAGACGTGCAACGAGTGTTGACAAGAGCGTTCAACCTGCACAAGCCATGTGGCAATGACAACAGGTAAATCACTCTTCTCACGAAGAGCGAAGACCCAACAAAACCTTGAGTAGTTGTCGGTAAGGAAAAGAACATACTAGCCACCCCCCCAATGAACTCATGGGGAAGAGGATCCATGACATCAGTGTGAACAAGGTCAAGGGAAGAGGAAGAATGAGAGTGAAAGGAAGCAAAGGGAGATAAATGCATTTGACCCTAGACACACTCAAGACAACCAAATGGACAAGGCACAAGAAAATTGGACAGCATCAAGCCAACGGCAGGCTGAAGCCAGAGCATGCTAGTGACAGCATCTGTGTGCACATGGCCTAAATGGCGATGCAAGATACGGACGTCATCGGGTTAGATAGAGGGTGCGATATGGGCAGGAGCTGAGCCAATAGTGGGGACACAAGGAGCAAGAACAGTGCCACGATACAGCTTGTCACACTTAACCCGCTACATGACAACGCGGCCAGAGGAGCGAAGAATGACATTGCCAACACCTTGACTGGCAAAGAATTCCATGCCATGATCGTCAAGGGATGTCGGTCACAACAGGCTGAGTTCCAAGCAAGGCACATACGGAACGTCTGGCAAGAACAGTGTACCCCTCGGGCCGAAAAAACAATCAATGCCAATGCCCTGGACGGGGAGCAATTGGCTGGACCCAGTACGGACAAAGTGAATGGAGCCAGGCGGACCCAACGAGACAAAGGAGGAATGGACAGAGGTCATGTGATGGGTTGCGCCAGAGTCAAGGACCCAGAAGCCACCAAAGAAAAAAACAAATGTGAGTACACCATAGGTCCTTACAATGCCAACGAGAGCTGGATACGAGGCACAAGCAGCGAGACAAAAAGGGAGGACCACAGACTACCAATTCTCAATCCACGAAACAAATCCGGATGGAGACCCGAGGACATGACTGGGAGGATCCCCACGAAGGAGAGTGTCACTTTGAAAGACACGACCTCTGGCCAACGAAGACGCACTCTCACCTCCCTGGTCACAAAGATGAAGCCGCTAGAGGAGAGACTGCTCTAGCTGACACTTGCCATCAAAAGAAGGCTCCATCGAGGTAGACAAACCTGAGGGAGGAGGATACCACAGAGCAGGGACGTAGGCCAAGGAAGGTGGGCTAGTGTAAACAGTTGCACCATAGGGTTGCGGCCACCCCCAAGAGTACGGTGCGGAAAGAGGAGCGGAGAGAACCCCGGGGGTGGAGTAGGCTTATGACGAGGAGGAGCTAGTGGACCGAGAGGTGGCACTAGAGCTGGAGCATCTGGCGGAGGACAAGGAAGAACTGTTGGTACATGCCCAAAGGCCATGCTTGGCACGAGTAAGGCAAAGATCATCAGGAGGTGTAGGGAACTTTTGAGAAGAATGCTCAGAGCAGCCATAGTTCTAGCACACTACCTCCCCCAGAACACGAGACAAGCAGAGGCTTTGGTTTTATCCTTGCTCTGGCCATGACGGCGGCCACGCCCAAAGCCATGAGAGGCGAGGGCTGTGGCTGTTGACGTCTCGGAGCAAGATGAGGTAGAGGGAGAGGGAGATGAGGCAGCAGAAGGGAAGCAAATAGAGGATGCAGTTGTGATGGCGGCAACCCCGGCCACTACGGAACGGTGAAGCCGTTTGTTTTGAGACTCATCCACCAGGCGGTGAGCCGCTTAGTAGTGAAGTCCCAGAGCGCACCGACACCAGGTGGGGACTATGACGGTACGAGCTGTGAGGCCAGATGTTGCAATTCACCAGCTTCAACGTCGCGAAGAAAGTCTGATAGCTTAGGAATCAAGTCGTTCAACATAGTGTAGACGGCGGACAGCTGGCCAGAGGTGGCCTTGTCAACCGGCGTGAGGCAAACGGACTAGAAAACAGGGCCGACACAATAGCACCTGCCGTCCGCTCCTAGCATTTCAGCTAGGAGAAGATATCACCCTCATGATCACGGTTCCACACTGAGCAGTTCCTAGGAAATCACTTGCTAGCAACTGTGTCCACTTAACACTTGGTCACTTTCGCGCGAGGTGCTAGTCAAAGACTAACTCCTGGGGCTTAGACCAACCAGTGTCTTCTTTATACTGTTCCTTAGTTGGACAACTCTGTGAGGAGCATCTAAGGCCAGATTGTGTAATTAGAATGAGGAATGAGCCTGGTACATATAGTCCTAGGCCTGGCTTCTAAGGTGTGTGGGTAGTGACACTTTTGGGGTGGTCACTCCACACCACCTCACCAGTCCGCCAATTGGCGCATCCACTGACCGCCAAGTGGCGCACTCTCCTCATGCATGGAGAAATGTCTAAGAAACTTCCCCTGTGCTAGAAGGTCAAAAAACCTCCTGCGCACATCAAGGCTCGATCGCAGGACCTGTTGTCNTGGCGATAAGGTCACGTGAGTAGTGGTACCGAATATCGATGTGCTTTGTACGCCGGGAGATCATGTCGTCCTCTGCCATAGCCATGGCACTTTGGTTGTCGATGCGGATGACTGTTGCCTCCTCTTGTGGTGCCTTGATCTTATCAAGCAAACTGCGAAGCCACTGTGTTTCTTTGCACACTTGGGAGAGTGCAATGTACTCCGCCTCAGCAATAGAAAGCGAGACGCAGTCCTGCTTCCTGCTTGCCCACGAGACCGCACCACCGTTGAGAATACAAACAAACCCTGAGGTGGACTTCCTGTCATCAATTCGTCCTCCCCAGTCCGCGTCAGTGTAGCATGTCAGCCGCAGCAAGTCTGATCCTTCTAGACCTCCAAACCGGAGTCCGACGTGCCGAGTCTTTTTGAGGTAGCGAAAAATCCGCTTCACGACTTGCCAATGTTCTGGCCCAGGGTTGGCCACAAACCTGCTCACCTTACCCACTGCAAAAGCAATGTCAGGTCGTGTTCCCACCATTGCATACATGAGGCTTCCAATGGCGGACTGGTATGGAATGTTTTGCATCTCCCGCCGGTCTGCCTCGTTGCTTGGTGACATGGAGGAGGAGAGCTTGCAGTCGGAGGGCATGGGGGTGCTGACGGGCTTGCAGTCCTCCATGTTGTAGCGCTTCAAGATGTCCATGATGTACTTGGTCTGGTTGAGCTCGATGGTGCCTGCTTTGCGGTTGCGGTGAACAGCAATCCCGAGGTAGTACTCGAGAGGTCCCATGTCCTTCATCTTAAATCTGCNCACACCTTACCCTCGGGTGCTTTGACACCTTCCGGTACCTCCATTAGCACCTCCTTGTCGAGCTTCCCATAAAGGAAGGCTGTCTTCACATCCATCTGGAGGATCTTAAGGTCTTTGGCGGCAGCGACAGCAAGCAGGGACCTGATGGAGGCAAACGTGACGACCGGTGCGAAGGTCTCATCGTACTCCGAACCTGCGCGCTGTGAGAACCCTTTCGCCACGACCCTTGCCTTGTACTTGTCGATGCTATCATCTTGCTTCCGCTTCAACCTGAGCACCCACTTTGAGCCCACCACGTGAGCGTTAGCGGGTCTGTCCACCAGCACCCATGTGTCATTTTCTTCGATGGACGCGAGCTCGCTGTCCACCGCCTCCTTCCACTTGGCCGCATCGGGCCTTGCCAGCGCTTCAGCCACAGTGAGCGGCTCTCCCTGAGCCAAACAGGACCAGCTCAGTCCAGTCCAGCTTCCAGTGTCAGCGTCGTACTTTGGAGTTTGTTTTCTTTGTCGTGTGCTGCGACGTTGCATTGCTGGTGGATGTTTGCCATGCTGTTGCTCCTGTGGTGTTGGCTGCCCTGGAGTTGAATTTTCCTCTTTTGAAGAGCCACTGGCCTCCGAGCTGGTCTCAGAGGCCTCGGACGTCTCCGACTCTGTGTCGGAGCTCGCCGCTGCGTCAGCCTGCGCAGCCGCTCCCCCTGGCACACCACTCTTCTTCACGGCCTGCCGCACTGGCACCACTTGCCAGTTTTCAGGAGCTTGATCTCCTGACTCTAGCAGCACCAACCACTCTCCCTGTTTTGGAGCTTCCGTGGGATCAAGCATCNGTGTCAGCGTCGTACTTTGGAGTTTGTTTTCTTTGTCGTGTGCTGCGACGTTGCATTGCTGGTGGATGTTTGCCATGCTGTTGCTCCTGTGGTGTTGGCTGCCCTGGAGTTGAATTTTCCTCTTTTGAAGAGCCACTGGCCTCCGAGCTGGTCTCAGAGGCCTCGGACGTCTCCGACTCTGTGTCGGAGCTCGCCGCTGCGTCAGCCTGCGCAGCCGCTCCCCCTGGCACACCACTCTTCTTCACGGCCTGCCGCACTGGCACCACTTGCCAGTTTTCAGGAGCTTGATCTCCTGACTCTAGCAGCACCAACCACTCTCCTTGTTTTGGAGCTTCCGTGGGATCAAGCATCTCTTCCTTGCCTGGTTTCCTCTCGTCAAAGGTGACATCCCGGCTGGTGATGAGTCTTCTTCCTGCCAGGTCCCACAAGCGATATGTCTTGTGGGCCGTCTCATAGCCCACCATAACGCACTTTCGTGCTCTTGAATCCAGCTTGCCGGCACCCTCACCCGCCTGGACCTTTGCCCATGCGGTGCAGCCGAATACTTTCAGGTGTGATGCGTCCGGCTTCTTCCCTGACCAAACTTCTTGTGGTGTCATCTGTTGCTTTCCCTTCTTCTTTCCGCGCCTGCCCAGAGCAGCCGCAGGAGTCAGGTTGACGAGATAGCATGCCGTTCTTGCCGCTTCTGCCCAGAACCGCGGTGGAAGCTTTGCATCGAAGAGCATGCTACGCACCATGCCGAGGATGGTCTGATTCATCCGTTCGGCAACACCATTGCTCTGCGGCGTGTAAGGCGTTGTGGGCTGGTGGTTGATCCCATGTTGCCGCAACCAGCCCTTGCATGCCTCGTACTCTCCGCCGTTGTCGCTCCGCATCCCTTTGACTCTCTTTCCGGTCTGCCGCTGCACCATGGCGACAAACTCCTGCAACTTTTCTCTGACCTCTCCCTTTGTTTTGAGGAAGAAGATCCACACCTTGCGGCTGTGGTCGTCTATGAAGGTCAGAAAATACTTGCTACCACCGTTTGATGCCGTGCGAAAGGGTCCGCACACGTCGGTGTGAATCAGGTCAAGGGCTGATTCTGCGCGGCGACCATTGCGCTCAAAGCGAATTCGCTTGGTCTTGCCTTGGAGGCAAGGTTCGCACAGGCTGCCACACTCAACCGCATCCTTCTTGCAACCATCCATGCCACGGACCAGCTTTTGTTGCTGAATGACTTGGAGCGTGCTGTTTGCAACGTGCCCAAAGCGTCTGTGCCACAGATCAGTGTCTTCGTCCTTTGCGGCAGAGGATGCTTTTTCAGTTNGCACCCTCACCCGCCTGGACCTTTGCCCATGCGGTGCAGCCGAATACTTTCAGGTGTGATGCGTCCGGCTTCTTCCCTGACCAGACTTCTTGTGGTGTCATCTGTTTCTTTCCCTTCTTGTTTCCGCGCCTGCCCAGAGCAGCCGCAGGAGTCAGGTTGACGAGATAGCATGCCGTTCTTGCCGCTTCTGCCCAGAACCGCGGTGGAAGCTTTGCATCAAAGAGCATGTTACGCACCATGCCGAGGATGGTCTGATTCATCCGTTCGGCAACACCATTGCTCTGCGGCGTGTAAGGCGTTGTGGGCTGGTGGTTGATCCCATGTTGCCGCAACCAGCCCTTGCATGCCTCGTACTCTCCGCCGTTGTCGCTCTGCATCCCTTTGACTCTCTTTCCGGTCTGCCGCTCCACCATGGCGACAAACTCCTGCAACTTTTCTCTGACCTCTCCCTTTGTTTTGAGGAAGAAGATCCACACCTTGCGGCTGTGGTCNTCTATGAAGGTCAGAAAATACTTGCTACCACCGTTTGATGCCGTGCGAAAGGGTCCGCACACGTCGGTGTGAATCAGGTCAAGGGCTGATTCTGCGCGGCGACCATTGCGCTCAAAACGAGTTCGCTTGGTCTTGCCTTGGAGGCAAGGTTCACACAGGCTGTCACACTCAACCGCATCCTTCTTGCAACCATCCATGCCACGTACCAGCTGTTGTTGCTGAATGACTTGGAGCGTGCTGTTTGCAACGTGCCCAAAGCATCTGTGCCACATATCAGTGTCTTCGTCCTTTGCGGCAGAGGATGCTTTTTCAGTTCTTGTTGGTGTGCTCTCCTGTGTTGGTGCCGAGACCACTGCCTCCGCTGCACCCGCATGACCCTCGTCTTCCGAGGTCTTTGCTACCGTTGTCTGCAATACGTAGAGTCCGTCAACCCGTGGAACCTGTGCCACGAGATCTTTGTTGGCATAGAGGACCTTGATGTCCTCGTTCCTGGCGATGACCGCCTTCTTCTGTGTGAACACCACTGTCATGTCGTTGTCCGTTATCTTTGACACGGACAGAAGGTTTGCCGCAAAGGAGGGCATGTAGACCACGTGACGTAGCCGTAGATCCTTCTCCGCACCATTGAGGCTGATGCTCACCAGCTTGTCACCCACGCCCTTTGCGTTCACGACGCTACCGTTTGCGCATCTGAACCGCCGATCGGTGGGGCCGATGGAGACAAATCCAGCCTGGTCGTTGCTGGAGTGATGATCGGTGCCGGAGTCGAGCCCAAAAGCTCCTGGCCTGAGCAGCGCCGCTCCTTTTGCTGGAGGCGTGCTCTGTGCCATCATGTTGGTGGCTTCTTTGCCACCCTTTTTGTTGCCTTTGTTCNCTTCTCTGCACCATTAAGGTTGATGCTCACCAGCTTGTCTCCCACGCCCTTTGCGTTGACGACACTGCCGTTTGCACATCTGAACCGCCGATCGGTGGGGCCGATGGAGACAAATCCAACCTGGTTGTTGCTGGAGTGATGATCGGTGCCGGAGTCGAGCCCAAAAGCTCCTGGCCTGAGCAGCGCCGCTCCTTTTGCTGGAGGCGTGCTCTGTGCCATCATGTTGGTGGCTTCTTTGCCACCCTTTTTGTTGCCTTTGTTCCCACCGCTTCCGCCGTCTTCCTTCTTTGGCGACCTGCACTCTCTTGCCCAGTGCCCAGGTTTGCCGCAGTTGCGGCAGTTACCCTGTCGCTTGGGAGCCTTGCCGCCATTGTTGCCTCCGCCGCCACCGCTTCCGCTGCCGCCTTTCTGACCAGAGGCTGACCCTTTGCTCCCGCGGCCATCGTAGCGTGCGGCATAGGCTGAGAAGTTAGCCTCACTTCCGCTGCGGCGCATGGCCTTGTTACGCACGTACTCGGACACTGCCGTGTACGTCAGGTCGTCCACCTTCCAGCCGCCCATGACGGTGATCATTGGACTCCAGCTCTCCGGTAGCGCCATGAGGAGGATCATGGCTTGCATGTTCTCGTCAAGGTCCCAATTCATCTGGCGAGCCTTGCCAAGGAGTCCTTCAAACTCCTGTAGGAAATCGGGGATTGATTCGCCCTCATTCACCCGCATGCTGATCAGCCGTTGTAGGATGAATAGTCTGTTCGCGAGGGAGGTGGATTGGTGCACGCGCTTGAGCTTGTCGTAAGCTTCGGAAGCCAGCGTGTACCCGGCAATGATGGGAACATACTTCTTGGCTATCGCGTTGCTGAGGAATGACATTACAATATCATTTCGATCCATCCAAGCCTCATGCTCAGATGTGCCTTCCGCGGGAACCTGCTCCTCTCCCTTCAGTAGCTTGATGAAGCCGCGCACTTTCATCGCCAGCTCAAACTGCCATCTCCAAAGGGGGAAGTCAATCCCCTCGAAAATGGGGATTCCTCCCAGGGGTCCAAGACCTTGCGGCAGTGACATAGCACTCACATTTGCTCCAGTGGTCTGCCCTGTGGTAGCCACTGTTGAGCTTGAGGACTGCC
>SZWC01000050.1:68597-91012 GCA_023375785.1 Penium margaritaceum | reverse complement strand
GCGTGTGCACCTGGAGAGAGCGTACCAGAGTTGAGCGAAGCGTGCCTTACAACTGGTCAGTGTGGGCCCATAACCCTTTGTCAACCGGCCTGAGGCAAACGGACTAGAAAACAGGGCCGACACAATAGCACCTGCCGTCCGCTCCTAGCATTTCAGCTAGGAGAAGATATCACCCTCAGGATCACGGTTCCACACTGAGCAGTTCCTAGGCAATCACTTGCTAGCAACTGTGTCCACATAACACTTGGTCACTTTCGCGCGAGGTGCTAGTCAAAGACTAACTCCTGGGGCTTAGACCAACCAGTGTCTTCTTTATACTGTTCCTTAGTTGGACAACTCTGTGAGGAGCATCTAAGGCCAGATTGTGTAATTAGAATGAGGAATGAGCCTGGTACATATAGTCCTAGGCCTGGCTTCTAAGGTGTGTGGGTAGTGACACTTTTGGGGTGGTCACTCCACACCACCTCACCAGTCCGCCAATTGGCGCATCCACTGACCGCCAAGTGGCGCACTCTCCTCATGCATGGAGAAATGTCTAAGAAACTTCCCCTGTGCTAGAAGGTCAAAAAACCTCCTGCGCACATCAAGGCTCGATTGCAGGACCCGTTGTCCCTAAGTCCAACATGCTATCCGTTGCGCTACACTTCTGGTGTCTCGCTTGGACTTGCACCACAAACAAGGTTTGGGGGACTTACTCCAAGGGAGCAGTGCATGCCCAACCTGTCCGTCAACCCATAGCAGTGGCCATGGGGCATAGAAGAACAACAGGCCTCACCAAGCTCACGAAGCCGTTTGAGCCCGTGGGCCCAATATGCATCAGCCAATTCGTCTGCACGCATGAAGAGCGTCTTCAACTGCACGGTGAGAGCACTTTGAGCTGCCTGACCAGTCAAAGTGGTGTGACGACGACGCATGGTGTACGTACCAATAGGATCAACCAGAAGCTGAACGGCGGGGTCAGCATTGTAGGTGCCAACATTGTCGGCAAGGGTCTCTAGAGCGGCAGCAACAAGGGCACACACTACACGAGTAGAATTGTTAGCGGTAGGCATAAATGGAGGGACTGCTAGGAGTTAATACCCTCACAAGCATCCCCCCTGAGCTCAGGCACTGAAGCGAGTCTCCGAGGAGGAGATGGCAAGCCCAATGGAAAGGACCGGAGGCTGTGAAAAGGAATTCATACTAGAGGGAGACTACAGTGGGGTTGGTAGCAAAGGAGTCAGCAGCAGGGTTTGTGGCGGCGGTGCTAGCGGTAGACAGTGTGGAAGCACTACCAGAAATAGCGGTAGTAGAGGGCACTGACACCATAGGGAGGTGCTTAAGCATAATGGCAGCAACCTCATCAGTGAACGCATCGCAATTGTCATTTGCGACCTTGAGGCAGTATTCAGCCTCCTGTTGAGCCTTGGGAGCATGGTCCAACTGGCGTTGTAGGTCGTCTATGACAGATTTGTTGTCACCAGGCATGGTGACGACAGCAGTACCCTATCGGAAAAATTCTGGCAGACTTTTCCCATCCCCATTGGGCATGGGAAAAATGGGATGCCTTTAGGCACGAGTTATGACCCTGAAAGACAGGCCACCCTGGGTCACACATAAAAGCATTACAAGAAAAGCAGGGGAATAGAGAGGCACGTACATCAGGCAAAGAAGGAGGTCACGATAGGAGAAGAGGGATTGCGTAGAAACGCAAGGAGAAGAGGAATTGCAGCTGTTGGAGTGTTAGCGAGGATGGAGATGGTAGAAGCAGTGGGAATCACCAGGGCAAGTGTTGCGATAGCAGAGGCAGCTCCGAGGGTGTTGAAGACGGCTACAATGAAGATGAACATTATGACAAGGTGGATGCAGCTGATGGAGCTGATGTTGATGCAGTGATTGTTACAGTTGCAGAGGTGCGAATGGTAGGTACAGCTATTGCATTAGCAGACGCAACTACTATAGTGGCAGATGCAATGATAGAGGCTGCTGTAGAAATTTATATGCATATGTCTACAACAGCTGCAGCATCAGGCCCAAAAAAAACCATTGCACCAGTATAGACCTCCGTTGCACGCCTAGTAGATGTAGAGGCAAGCGCATGTGAGGCTTTAGTGGATGCTACAAAGGTGGCGGTGGCATGTGCAGTGGCGTCCATGTGAGCGGAATTTGCATGTGTCAAGGTGCACAGGAGACCAACTTTCTCCTGCCTAAATGCAGTATAATGTTGGGCAGTGGTTATGGTCAGCTCTAGATAGGGGTGCAGTGGCAAGACCCTCCTTCTCTCGCTTGGAGAGAAAGGGGAAGAAACGCTTACTGGGCGTTGACAAGTCGCCTGCAACAACGACGCTGAAGCAGGCTTGGATGCCCAATCGCTGCTCATCTCTCAATGACAGCGCAGTTGGCGGTGTTGAGACCGCCTCTTGTAGTAGTTGTTAGTTGACAGTGCGAAGGGAGTGTCTCGTTGTACCAGTGTGAAGACCTGCGCACTGTCGCGGCTGCCAATCTCTCCTTCTGCGCCAGCCCCCTCTCCCCTACTGTGCCGTCGACCGATCTCTGGAAGCCACTGCCACACCTCGGCATTCAATGTTTGCACTGCTGAAACTACAGGTGCCGCAATTGATGAAAGAGCTGGTCTAGCAGTCGTGAGTATGACCAACTGATGCTACTGTAGTTGCTCAGGCCGTGCCAATGCGACGTCACAGACAATGGCTGCTAATAGCAATGCTGTTGTCGCTGCCAGGCGCTGCTGTTGCCATCGGTATGACTATGGAGAAGGCAGTCATGAATGTAGTGGTTCCAGCGTGCATACAGCATCTGTAGTAGAGGTAGCTGCTGCGGTTGCCAGTGCTTTTTGCGCGGCTGCGTCTTGCGCTGTTACTGTAGTTTCTGCTTTGTGTGACTTTGTGCCAGATGTGACCAATAGTGTTGTTTTTCATGGCAGGTGCAACCGGTGATGTCTGTGCCAAGTGTCACGGAGACCTAAGAAGCCTCATGATTTTGTCCAACTTCCCTTGCTCTAGAGGCTACTGTTGTTCACCAGAAGGTTGGCGACGGTGGTGATGGAAGTCGAGCATCCCTAGGTCTAGGTCGTGAAGGGGAATGGGGTGGCAGATCTGCGATGGTGTGGGATCGATCCCACAGTACATGAGGTAACAATAATCTAAGTCCAAGTGGGTTGCTAGAGAGCAGGGGTAGTGGGGACGTGGCGGCGGAAACGGTGCGAGCGACAAACAGACGTCGCCTAATGGGCAGGACTGACCCCCAAAATTCCGAATGCATTATATTCTCGCACACACCTACTATGGTACCAGTAGGGAGCCGTCCCTAGTGCGTGTGAGGGAGAGTAAGGAATGCACAAGGGAAGAGCGGATCGGAGAGATTGTAGAAAGAAACAGCATGTATTGTCACCAAGTTGGTCAAGAAAGGGAGGCGAGAGTGATGAGTAACAGAGTATAGAGCTCCTAAGACCGATAAGCAAGAGCGAGCAATAAGCGGGAGCAAGAAGGCGAGCGGTGAGCTCGCTCTAGCTTGCTATCCGCTCGCTTGGTGGAATCAAACCAACCAATAAATATTTAGGAGGCATCAGTCACGTATGATCCCAGCTAAGAACCTGGCGTAAACTAGGTGTGTAGAAGCACCATGTTGCTTCTACACACAAAAAAATGGTGCAGTAGCCTTGAGCACGTTTCCTCAAACTGTTGTGCCGTCATCCCATCATGAGGATATCGCCGGCAGAGCTATCTCTCTCTCATTCATTTACTTGCACCAGGAAGGAGATTGTGCAACGAGGCCAAAGGTGACTTTGTGGTACTGACACTCAACCAACACAAAGCATAGATTGAACAAACTCATGAAATAGACAGTCCAACCACATTGCCTTAGTAGCCCCAACCCCTGAGTGCAACATACGCAATCTTTGATAAGCTACATGTGATACACCTGTGCTTGTCGTAGTGCCACAAAACAATGGTGTCAACAAGTAAGAACATGTATGATGTCCACATGCATCCATTAGGTTTCCACGCCCAGTTGTTGTTTGTGTAGCCGTCGACTACCTCTCCAAACATTGTGTTGAAAGCATAGTCTGAGGTACAGTAAGGAGAACACATACCGCACCACTCACACAACTTCGTGAAGGGCTCTCGCCCAAGGACACTGTGCAAGGAGGGTGATGGCGAAGGCAATGAGAGGTCACGTTGTAGTGGCAAAGTACATCAAATAGACAGTCACGTGCAAGCACAGGGTCACATCCACTGTCTCCCCCAGTTGTGTTAGATGATTCACCATTGAGGCATCGTGTCCATCAAGTATGGTGGAGGTGGAGGCTGTGCGAACTATACCTAGGAGGTCAGCAGACCGCTCCCCCACAACGCAGGCGTAACATGCCTGATGAAACAAGTTTATCCGCTGCTGATGATCACGTACAATCTCCATCCCACAAAACACAACTGTAGGACCAAGGTCCTTCATTCTGTAGGCGGCCTCAAAGATTGCCTTGGCCTCCTTCATGGCCTCCATAGAGGGAGACACAATCAGGAGGTTGCCCATGTAGACCAAGATGGCAATGAAGGTCGAAGCTGTCTGTCTTAGAAAGAGAGACAGGTTGGTATCACTCTCCACATAACCAACACGTGTTAGTGTGCCAGTGATCTCCAAGTTCTAGCACTTGGGTGGCTATTTCAAGCCATACAAGACCTTGCACAAGCACCATACCTTGTCACCAACCTCAAGTCTAGGTGGTTGGAACATGAAGATCTCCTCTAAGGTGCCATGGAGGAACGCGTTACTCACATCCATCAAGTGTAGCTCCCGGTGGTAGTGAGGAATGTACCCAAATAGGGCACGAGCGGTAGTCATACGGCCAATGAATGCAAACGTGTCAGTGAAATACACACCCTTAACCTATGAGAACCCCTTGGCTGTCAAGCGAGCTTTGTAGTGATCCAGTATGCCATCAGGCTTCACCTTCTTGCAAAATACTCACTTAGCATATACAGCCTTCCGCCCAGGCAAGAGGTCACCAAGCTCATAGACACCATTCCCATGGATGACTCTTAGCTCATCCCCACAAGCAATACGCTACTGCTTTGCATCGTCATCCAAGCGTGCCTCTTTCAACGTGCATAGATAAGTCGTCATCAAGGGAGAGCTTTAAGTGGCCAAAATGAACGCCTCCGACTCGATGTGACCACAATCAAAGTAACTACGGCATCGCAAGCGACCAAGAAGTCACCGGAGACCCGCTTGTGGATGACAGGACATGCTTGATGCACCTCAGTGTAGTCTGTCAAAAAACTTAGGCCAAGGGCCTCCATGACACGCTTGCCACACTAAACACTATGATTCCAGCGTTTAGGCACTGAGTCAGTAGTCTGTTGAGCCCTAGGGGCTGGTGGTCAGAGACGACCACCGGGCTCACGGGAGTAGACCGAAGCTGAGGCGCTCACCTCAAGCTGCGGAGAACGCTGCTAGGCCATAGTCGTAGGGGAAATGGGTGCATGCACGGGAGTGAGTATGGCTAGGGAGTCTATCACTTGCACAGAATTAGGTATGCCACAGGGGTTCGAGACAGGCATAGGATCATCTGTGCTAGAGGGAACTGACACTGGCACAGGATCATTTATGATGGACGGGACAGGCACTGGCATAGAACCAAGTGTCCTAGAGGGGAGTGACACTCATACGGGAGCTGGTGTGCCAGATGGGACCACCACGGGCAAAGAACCAGGTGTGCCTGAAGGGATTGGCGACACTGTTGGACCCACAACAACGATGTTCGTTCGTAGTTGGAGACCGGACTGCAAGTGAGGATGCCCGGACGGAACCATCTACAAGACTAGACTCCCCCATCCTCCGGGAAGCCACACAAGTAGGGAAATGATCGGCGACCAGAGACAAAATGTTGGACATGTCACAATTGGTGAGAGCCACAACAAAGGGAGCATCTCGAGACTCACCAATGCGATGGCAAGCAGGCTCCCAAAAATTCCAAGCCTTTGATCATGGATAGATACTGACGTAGGTGCACATGCGTCCCCGAGGTGAGACCGTGGACCCTACCAGTTGTAAGTGTACTAGATCCAGGTGAGGGACCCCCAAACATGAGCGAGAGAGAGATCTGCACGATGGCCGAATAAGAGCTCGTACGACATTACATGGTCCGGATGCGGGCCATGCAACAGGCGGTTCTAGACCCACGTCATGTATGAAAAGCTCTTAAAGGCAAAGGACTCCAGAGTGCTACACTCAGATTGCATAGCACAAACCGCATCCTCCATGGTGCCGTTCCAACGCTCGGACACACCGTTCTGTTGCGGTATAGCAAGGACAAAGAGCAGGTGAAAGATCTCGTGCTCAGCAAACTAGGCATCCATCTAGCATAAGAACTGGCTATCATAATCTGAGAAAAACGTGTGAAGGGTATGACAAGAATGACGCTCAGCCATCACCAGCCACAGGCGGACCGCCAGCACGGCATCACTCTTGTGGCGGAGGCTATAGACCCACCACGTCCAGGAGAATTCATCGGACGGGGTGATGACATTTCAATCCCGATTTGAGAAGGACTCTAATGGGAGAGGACCTAGTAGGTCCAAGTGAACCAACTCTAGTGGACGAAGTGCCCAAAAGCAGGATTCTGTGTAAGAGCAGCGATGCATCTTACCCTAGGTGCAAAAAAGACAATCAGTTTTGGGTGGCTTCTCAAAGGAAGCCGTGTCAAGACCACGGGCTGGCTGATTTCAAATGAGCTTGGACACAGCGCTTAAGCTCACATGGCAGAGGCGGCGATGTAACAAGAGCTAGTGCTCAGGGGAGAGAACACTAGTGACAGAAAAATGCGTAGAAGAGAGAGAGGGATAAGAAACAGAGAGAATGCAATGAGACACATGATAGGGGTCATCAACAGCGGAGGCACAAAGCACGATGGCACGAGTCAAGGACTGTCACTATGGCACAGTGACCAGAGTGCTCAACAGTGAGACCTATCCTGGTGCACGCACGAACAGAGAGCAGGCTGAGCCCAATAGCAAGAACAAAGAGCATGTTGGAAATGTACAAGGAGCCAGATGTACCATCAGACCGCACAACCCCAACTCCTTGTACAGGTAACGACAGACCAGAACCTATGCAAATGGACCGAATGGACGCAACGAGACCGAGCACAACGAAGTCACTACTACGATACGTCATGTAATGGGTGGCATCAGAGTCGATGATCCAGATCCCATGCGGCTCAAGACTAGCCGTCAACACTGTGCAACATGCCATAGAACACTTTGCCTCTGCTAAATGTGTAGCAGAGGACTCATGACAATGACGAACATCGCGAATTTGTCACTCGTCAAGCTACACGGTATTGTCAGGTTCATCCTTATTACAAGCCAACTGAGCTCCCCCACAAGCATCATCACAGGCATTAGACACAGTAAGACAAGCTGTCTTGGGGCCACTCGGTTGTAATAACACACTCGCACCTCCCTAAGTACAAAGCGCTAGCAACTGACAGAGCTCTGCGATCGTACAACCCCGAGGATCCATATCACCACTGTTGCTTGGTGAAATTGAAACTTTCCCTAGAGTCGTGGTCATAACACGCCCCGCCCGTGTGTAACAGGAGGAAGTCTGTTGCACGTGTGTTGCCTGAAGGCCGCACATGATTTGTGGCCAATGAAAGGGCTACTCATGCTTTGTGTAGCAATGAGCTACTCCACAGTTGTAGCAATGGACAGAACGTTCACTCCCACCACTCGTTGGCTATTGTCGCTGTCCCTTTTTGCGTCCCTTTCTCTGCTTCTCTCCCTGTACGGCCACTGCAATGCCCTTAGTGTAGCGGCTTGGAATGGGGGAGTAGGAGGAGGGAATGGTGGAGGTGGGGGTGGTGAACTGGGATAGAGGCGTAGGAGGGGTCGTGATCACTATTGCCACAAGTGGACTCTGCCGATGACCGAGAGCAGCCTCATGAGCCCATGTGGCCTTGAGGAAGTAGCGACGCGCCCAAAGAAGCAATTGCGGTGACTCCAAAAACTCAGAGAGGGTCATACGGTCAAAGCCCTTAAAGAGCTTTGCGTGGTCCAAGTGCGCTCCCATCAT
This sequence comes from Penium margaritaceum, assembly GCA_023375785.1. Classification (NCBI taxonomy): domain Eukaryota; kingdom Viridiplantae; phylum Streptophyta; class Zygnematophyceae; order Desmidiales; family Peniaceae; genus Penium; species Penium margaritaceum. The sequence goes on along the minus strand of SZWC01000050.1, from coordinate 82,942 downwards.
GTTGGTGTCGAGTGTCCACAACTGTGTCCCGCCACCGGTGCCAAGGCACATATAGCTTTTAGTTGGAAGCTCCGTGGGACCCTAACAGAGGGTGTGAAAGTCACGTATTTGGGCCGCCCTCATGGCATGTGTATCCGTAGCAAGAGGTGTCAGGGCCAGCTCCCAACCCTGGCTTGGATTTTCTCCAGTCCCGGTCCCGAACTCACCCAGGAAGGGACTGAAGTCGACCACAGTCACCCGTGGCATGGCGTAGAGCAAAGCACACATCGTTGTGAGAGTCGGCCCACACATGAAACAAGGTCTCAGTGCGATCGAAGCCCTCATTGGTGTTGTAGCAAGATGGGGGTATCTCAAAGTCCTTCGGTCATCGCTCAGTGGAGAGGGTGACCTCAGGTTCGAGAGGTACTGGACACGGTATAGGGAAACCAACAGTGAGAGAAACACCACCAAAATTGAACACTGGTGAATGACGTGACTGATCCTAACAGAGAGAACGTGGCGGAGTGAGAGGCTATGACCCCACATGTAGCTCATGAAGACACTCCTGGAGTGCACGAATCTTTTCCTTGCATGTGTCATCCTCTATCTCCTCATCCCAAGTGTTATGGGGAGTGCTGATGCCGCGGCACTGTGTGCGGCATAGAGTACTGAACGGATGGTACAAATCCTGTAGATCCTCCTGGTGGCCGTTGTGAGGGCCTTGAATGATCGTGTAATAACTTTGCAATCTCATGTAATGCGTTAGTCTGCCGATGTTGCTGCAGGCGCATCGCATCCTTCGTCTGTCGAAGCTCGTCAATCACGAATGACTATGAACGTTGACTCTCGATGCCCAAAAAGAAGGAAGGGAAGGGTATCCTGGTCCTTTGCCCTTGTCACGCACGGGTGCCATCATAGAGCTTAGTACGGGACCGACGGTCAAAATGCTCCAAAAAAGGAACCAACAGCATTTGTCGAAGAGTTGAAACATCAAAAAGAGTTGACGTTTTGACCTCAAAATTGCCCACATCAGTAAAGCGGATGATGACGTTAGCAGTTCCTACACTAGCAAAAACATTGGCGTATTTTACTCAAGCATGTTTTTTGTGAGTCACGTGGTCTCAGCTTGACCTGAGGGGATGACCGCATCACCCCCTTCTTGTGGCTGCGCAGGGCTACGCAACCTTGCACAGTTGTTGTAAAGTACTCCGCAGTTTCTTGCATAGCTGTGCAGTAGTACTCTGCAATAGAGCTGTTGCGTAGCAACAGTGCTACGCGGCGGTTGTTCTGCTGTTGTGGCCACCGCTACTGCTGCTATGTTGTTGTAGCCGCTACCGCTGCTACGGTGGTGTTGTTGCTATTGCTTGAGCAGTTGCAATTCTGCTACTACGCTGCTACTACTCCTGCCTGATGTTGCTGCTCATGATTACTAATGTTGCGGCTGCTGCAACCTGCTGCCACTATTGCGCGCTGCCACTGCTCACAGCCACCGTCGCAAGCTACTGTTGTATGCCAATTCTTCTCCTTTTTGTGTGTGTACAAGTTTGTAGCCAGACAAAAATATCGTTGCCTCTTGGTACTATTACTGCCGCTTGACGTGGCTGCTGGAGCTTGTCACTGCCACAGCTCTCCCGCTATGGTGGTGGTGATTCCGTGGTTGTTTTGGTGTTGCTAAATAGGGATGCAACAGGTCCCATTGATATTGTCCACAGCTTACGGTGACCCCTCGGCTCATGTCCATGCTCGTGCAGATCCCTGACGAACAACCACCTCAGACGAGTAGGGGAGGTGACATGGCCTTCGGAGTGTCCGAGACTCCACGACTATCCACAGGTGACACTTATGAGGAGCTGAGGCTCAAGCTCGACCGTTCCAGGCTGTTTGGCAGTGAGGACAACTAGCCAGTTGCAGGTTTTCTATTTACCACACACCTGTTGGTGACTGAACCATGTTCTGTGGGCATATTTTGTATGGGAATCTGTTGTATAGGCTTTTGCACCTTGTTCCATTTGGTTCTGACGGTCCTTGATTCGGATGCCTGTGCAGGGAGATATAGCCAAAAACGTGGCTTTCGACCGGTTTGTCTGTAGTAGGAAAATGCGGCCCATCGGCGCACCGCTGCTAGCAGATGGCACTTATGACATGACCTGCTCATTCTTCACTAATTGTGTATTATTCTTAAGTGAAGCCTTGGTTCACATGACGTGTTCCAATCTTGCTCACTGATCCTTGCATGACTTGTGAGTTAGCTACCCAGATTAGTACTATCAGGCTAATAAACAGTTCAGCTAGGAATCTTCCAGGAATCTTCTCATGGTATCAGAGCAATCAGCCAAAGCTTGTTGTGCTGCAGAGTATAGACGCAGCAATCACAACAGCAATGAGAAGCAACAGCGGTAGCCACACACAGCAGCAGCGGCAGGTCCTGGGAGGACCCACCAACCTGCGCCATTGCCAAGTGCAGGCCGTAGCAGCTGCACGACAAAGTAGTCGCATAGGATTGTAGCAATGTAGCCACACGCCAGTGCAACAGCGCCTTAGCAGCAGTGTAGTAACGGTGCTTGCATTTTTTACCACAGCAGCAGCAGCAACAGCATCTGCGGCAACATCAAAAGCCTCAGCAATACCAGCCACCGAAGTGGCTTGAGGCCACTTCCGTCGAGCTGGATGACAGAAATAGCAGCAACAGCAATAGCAGCGTATGGCACCGCTGTGCCTGTCCGTGGAGCATCCTAGAAGCCGCACAGACATGGAGGAGCCACAGAGGAAAATCGCATCAACCATCACCTCCCCATCTGCACGAGCTTGTCCTGGCTTCAAACGAATGCCATTTTTGGTATTTTAGGATGTGTTGGAAAGCTCTTCTCTTAAGATCTCATGTGCTACTATTAACGCTTTGTTTTATTCTCTGTATCTACCAGCAAAGATCGTAGTGTACCAGAGATTTGTTTTCCTGCTGAAATTCGGGTAGAAAAGGGAAAAGTGACATTTTGCCTCTTTCTTAACTTTTTGTAACCAAAGATTTCAGCATCATGTTAAGCACAGTCAGGAGCCTCTCTGGTACAATTTTTGCTTGATTTGGACAGCCTTCAATTTTTGGTGTTAAGATTTTAAAATTTCAGGACTTTGCCAAATTTCTGGCCGTCAGCACCAGCAGCTCCATATAGCAGCAACAGCTAGCAATAGTGGCGACATCGTGCAGCAGTGTGTACCATGCTGACGCAGCAGTGTGTAGCATGCAGCAGCAGCAGTGTGCAGCAACAGCAGCGTGCATCAGCAACAGCTTGCGGGTGCAGGGATCGGGGGCAGCAGCAACAGGAGGAGTCGCAACTTGAGGAGGGGCACCAGCAGCGTCATCGTCGACGGCATTTTGCGCAGCCTTGACAGCAGCAGCGGCTAACCTTTCTCTTCCTTGGTCTTCCCCTCTCCTCTCGGGTTTGGCTCCCCATGCTGCGCTCTTAGGTGGGTTGGGGGTTGGGACTGGTACGCAAAGCTCCCCCAAGAACCTTCCACAATTTCACGCCCACTAGGGTGGGGGAAATGCGGACGGATATTTTCCAGCAGCTGTGGAGGTCCACCCATGGCGTTCCTAGGCTGAAATAGGCCTCAAATGTTTTCCCACATCCACTTGGGCGGGGAAATTGCTGCCGGATTCGTTTCGGCAGCGTTGGACCTCCAGCGGTTGTAGTAGTAGCAGAGACAAGAGCAGCAGATAGCAAGTGCTACGATGGTAACAGCGGCTTATGGGGGATAGTGCCACCATTGTGTGAATCCACAATAGCAGTGAAAAAATCTACAACCGACGTATTGGCAGAGTTCCACCACCGTCAGGTTCAATGATAGCAACAGCAACAATAGTGACAGAACAACACACCGTAATGACGGCAAGGCTGGAGACATGGCCAAAGCACTGTGATGTCACCACTGTAGCAGTAGCCAGCCAGGCGACTGGTCTTGTTTCCATGTCCTCCACCTTCCATCCTCTTTGGGGTGTGCTTTCCCCGACACAGCAACTCGCCGTAAGGGCCTACCAGATCGCTGAGCTGAAATAGCAGATCCTTGCTGCAAGGAACCGTCAGCTCACCGAGCTCCACCAACGGTTGGCACTCTCCATTCAGGGAAGTACGATTGACATGGCTGAGTCAAGGGGTCCAACTCCTGGTCATGTTGATTCCACAGCTTCACGTCGGGATGGTGGTAATGGTGTCGCCTTTTCTGTTCAGTCTGTCGAGTCTTTTGTTGGACAGGATGACGCAAGTGTCCTATCATAGCGTTGTGTTGGGTCATGCACAGGTCAAGATGACCCGTCGTGGCTTCATGAGTCCCTGTCACGTGTTGTTGCTCATCTGTCAGCATTGCAACTCTCTACAGAGCAGCCTGCTTCTTTCGCTTGCACAGGTGCTTGCTATTACATCACAGTGAAAGAGCGTGGGACAGATGCCACCTGGATCATTGATATAGGAGCCACCCATCACATGACCTGTCGTCGTTGTAACTTTGTCGTGCTAGATCCTGTTGGGTCAGTACGGTCCGTGCGCACAACAGCCGGTCATAAGGTCCCAGTCCAAGGCGTAGGTGTAGTGCACTTGCACGGGCCGTCTGACCCTTCTTTATCCCGAGACGTTCTATATGTGCCTGTGTTTGAGCTCTGCCTACTTTCCAGATGTGCATGCACTCGCATGGGACTCGTTGTGTCCTTCACTTATAAGGATGCCACTTTGTTTGTCTGTGCCCCGCAGGAGGTGCACCTGCATGGGGCATCTATGGATGACTTGTATCATGTCTCTGGCTCCATTACGTATGATCCCCCCTTGCCCTCCCCAATCTCTTCTCGTGCGTCTGTGACGGGCACTCTGTCACCCGAGCACCAGCGTCTATTGCACAGACGCTTGTGTCGTGTACACCTAGACGCTATCAATCATCTGGTGCATACACAGCCTATGCTCGGTCTTGATGCGGCGTCTTTTGAGACGCCGCCCAAGACCGACTGTCTCCAATGCGCTAAAGAAAAGATGCACCGAGCCACGTACCCTAATTCTAACTCGCAGGCGCTTCGGCCTCTTGAGTTGGTTCACTCTGATCTCATGGGAGCCCTCCCTGTCAAGTTCCAGGAGGACAGAGGGAGGTATTTCCTGACGATCACTAATGACTTGACTCACATGCGATGGGTCTTCAGTCTTCATCAGAAGAGTGATGCCGCCCTTGTGGTGCGCACTTGGCTGGTCATGGCTGAGCGACAGTCCCGCCACCTCCAAACGTTTCGCTCGGATCGTGGCGGAGAGTTTCTTGGGGACTTAGCATTGCACTTGGCGGCGCAAAGAGTGGCTCACAACCTCTCTGTCCCCGCCACGCCTCAACAGAATGGTGTGTCTGAGTGATGGAATCGCACCATGGAGGATGCGATTTATTCAATGCTTGTGGACAATGGAATGCACGAGGCTTTTGCATTTGAGGGCATGGCTTACGTGACAATGGTGTGGAACCGGATTCCACATGGCCTGCTGCCAAACAAGCGCACCCTGTATGAGCTGTGGTTTGGCCGCCGAGCTGACCTCCGGCTTGCACCCGTGTGAGGGTCCCTTGCCTGCATCTAGTTCAAACCTGTGCAGCAACGGTCCAAGTTCTCTCCTCACGGCCGCATCTTTGCATTCATGGACGTCACCCCTCACTTTAGGGCCTGGCGCTTCTGGGATCCGAGTCGGCATCATATTGTTGAGTCACTTGACGCACTCCTCTTCGAGCGCCTCACGTATCACAACTTGACTGCTGGCAGCGCGTTGCTGCAGCAATCTTCAGGTTGTGTTCCTTCTCATCATGTGGGGGAGTATGCTGGGCCGGCAGGCTCTGTCTGCCCATTTATCCCTATCGCTCGTGATTCCTCCCACCCCTTGGGCTCCTTGGCTTTCCATCCTACATTGCCTGTTACTGCCTTGCCTGCCTTGCTAGCGTGGCCAGCATTGCCCGATGCTGTTTCACTCGCCTTGCCAGTGTCACGCACTTCGTCCGTTGCTGCCTCTCCCGCCTTGCCAATGTCACCGCCATTGCCTATTTCGCCCTCGCCCACCTTGCCAACGTCGCCATCATCACCCGTCGCTGCCTCGCCTACATTGTGGGCATCATCTGCTGTGCCGGCGTTGCCACTTTCTGCCTTGCTTGACCTAGCATCTCTTGCTTTGTCTGAGCCATCTGTGTCTGCGGTGCCGGCTCCTGTGTTTTGGCCGCCCGCGTCCCCTGCCACTGTTGTATCTACACCCCCTTTGCCAGTTGCGTAGCTGAGTGAGCCTTATCTGCGTGTCAAGGGTGAACTCTTGTGCTTTTTCCCCACACCTAGTGTGCGTAGTGGTGACCTTGGCATAAAGGCCCTCGGCCTGCCTATGAGACGGGCCTATTGCTCCTTGCTCATGAGCGCCAATTGGCACTTGACTCTTCAGATTTCGACAGTCACATTTGGTCCTCCCTCTTTCACCTATTCCCTGGCCATGCGCAGTGTGACCGGCTCGAGGCCTGATCCCAGTGTGGTTGACGTGGCACCTGACCCCAACACACTCCACAAGGCTCTTGCATGGTCTGATTCAGCCCTTTTGACACCTTGCGTTCCAGGCCGAGCTTGCTGCCATCGAGGAGCACAAGGTCTTCAAGCTCATAGACCTGCCTCGTGGCATCAGGGCTGTGAATGCCAAGTGTGTCTTGCGTAGGAAGCTAAAGCTAGATGGCTCAGTGGAACGCTACAAGGCACGACTGACTGCCAAGGGGTTCTCAAAGGTGGAGTGTATCAATTTTACGAAGACCTTCGCCCCTGTCGGTCGCATAACCACAGCACTGGCCTTGATGTGCCAGACAGTCTAGCATGAATGGGAGTTAAACCAGATGGACGTGAATAGTGCTTTCCTCCATGGAAATTTAGAGGAGGAGATCTACATGGTCCAGCCTCCTGGCTTTGAGGACCGCACTGGCCGTGTGTATCGATTGTGGAAGGTCTTGTATGGTCTGAAGCAGTCGCCTCGTTGTTGGAAAAAAGAGTTCACTAGCACACTATTGAGGGCTGGGTATGTCTTGAGTGTCTTGGACCCCTCTCTGTTCCTCTCACAAGCCCCTGCGCCGCTCACGGCCATTGTGCTCAACGTCGATGACCTCCTAATCGCTTCCCCCGAACTGAAGGCTGTTGAGGAATCCAAGGCCATGTTGCAGGCGGCATACAAGATGAAGACTTTGAGCTGTAGCATTTTGTGAAATGCAGATCGTGCGCAGTCACATGCCTTGGACGCTCCTGGTACATTAGGAGCGGTACGCTCTCACCTTGGGGGGGAATTTTGGTAACTTGCTCACTCCTGCCCGCATTGCGTCCACAGCCCTCACACCTGATGGGCGATGCCTTGCAGGTCGACAAATCAGCTGAGTTTGGGGAGCTTGTTGACATAACTCTGTCCTTGTGAGTCATTATTTTGCTCATGTACCTACTCACGATGATGCGATCTGACATTGCCTTCAGTGTCAACTTGCTTGCACAGTCCTCCCAGGCACCACGCACGTGATGTCTAAAAGCTGCTGTCCGGTGTGTGACGTATGTCCTGTACACTATGCGCATAGTTCGGCTGCCAAAGTCATCGCTATGTGGTGCTTGACGGTTACACCGGCACTGACTGGGCTTGGAGTCAAGATGGTAAGAGCCAGACAGGCGACATCTTCTTGATCGGCGACACGGCTGTGTCTTGCCGGAGTGGTAAGAAAGGCTGCATTCCTTGCAACACTGCTGAGGCTAAATACGTGGCACTAGGTGCTAGGGCCGATGAGAGCGTGTGGCTGGTACGTCTGTTGCGTGAGTTGCGTCATTCCCTACCCCCTATTGTGCTATGCTAGAACAACCAGAGTGCAATCACCATCGCTGACAACACACGTGTGTTTCATGCTCGTACAAAACACATTGGCGTTGAGCATCACTACATGCGTGTACTTGTTCAGAAATGCACGATCGAGGTCATGTGGGTAGGTACGGATGTGCAGCATGCCGACTTCTTCACAAAGGCCATCAGGAGTACGAGGTTTCTTGCGGCTGCATGTTTAGTGGGACTTCGTCTCGCACTCGCAGCTGGCTAACCTCCTCATGCCATTTTTTCTTGTGCTTGTCAGTGCTTGTGCGTTTGTAGACTTGTTCGCCATGCAGTCATGGGGGAGTGATGTTGTCCATAGCTTAAAGTGACCCCTGTGCTCATGTCCATGCTCGTGCAGATCCCTGACCAGACAGCCACCTGAGACTAGTGTGGGAGCTGACATGGCCTTGGGAGTGTCCGAGACTCCACGACTATCCACCGGTGACACTTGTGAGGAGCTCGGGCTCAGGCTCGACCGTTCCAGGCTGTTTGGCACAGAGGCCGACTATAGGAGGAGAACTAATGCGAGGGAACAAGGGAGAGGGTAGGAGGGTCCTCAAACACAAATCTCCATGAAAAGGTGCCAAGCCACGCGGAGTTGCAACTCAAGAGGGAGAAAAACGCAACAAGGACCATGAGTCATGGGCAGTCGTAGGGAACCATGAGGGGAGCAAGCGAGCAAGCAGCGAGCTCGCTATCGCACGTTGCTCACTTCATAGGTGTATCAAACCACCACCTCCTGATCCTACAAATAGTTTGCTCTGTATTTTTTCAGAGTGCACCCTGCACGAACTAGGTACGAGCAAGGACCCTGTTCAGGCTATGTGAGGCAAGCATGTCAAATTTCAGGCATGTGTCAGAGATGCACAGTTGTTCACACGTGAACAACTGTGTATTTCGTATGTCCAATGGTCGTCGAAGGGCACCATGTGACTTCACGTGGGGTATCATCCACTGTAGACGCTCAGTATCCAGTGTAGGTCAGTCACCTACACAAGGGAGGGGAGTGTGCAGCAAGGCCAGAGGTCACCACGTCGTACTGACATAGAAACCAACACTCCCCCATGAATCACAGCCGACTGCACACTGACACTCACAACGACATCAACAACGTCACGAGAAGTCACATATGACTATAATGGCACTGGCACAACAGATCAACCAGGAGCATCACGCACGCAAGATAGCCAAACAGCATGCACTACCGCCATGAAGGCGTTGTTGCTAAATGCCTTTGTGAGGAAGTCAGCTCGCTGCTATCTGGTGTCAACCCACACAATCTGGACATCGCCTGCAGCCACACGCTCATGCACAAAATGGTGTTCAACATTGATATGCTTCGTGTGAGTGTGATGCATTTCATCATGCTCAGCAATAGCCTTTGTGCTTGGGTTGCCGCAATGAACCTGATGCAGCAAATGGGAATGCGCAGTTGTTGTAGCAAGCGACACAGCCAAATGCTCTCGCAAGTGCGTGGACAAAGCGCAACATACTCAACCTCAGTGGAGCTCAGTTCCACACAACCTTGTTTCCCACTCTTCCACGAGATTGATGTCCCATCGACAAGGAAGATATAGCTCGTGCGACTACGAGCATCCGCATTATGCGCCCAATCACTGTCAGTGTATCCATTGATCACCACTGATGTTTGTGCTTGGTAACAGAGACCAACGCGAGCGGTAGAGAGCGCATACCTGATGACTCGCTGCGCTCCCTCCATGTGCCGTACTCTCGTGCACTGTGCAAACTGAACCAGAAAGTTCACTACGAAGGCGACGTCTGCTCTTGTGTTGGTAGCCAGGTACATAAAAGACCCTATGACTTGCAGGTAGTCAGTCACGTCGACTGGCTCTCCCAGCCTTGACACATCCAGTGTTTTCAGCAGCTGCTGCCCGACAGGGGTCATCGGTGTGGGCGCATTGGATGTAGCCTCAAGTAGGGAGGCAAAGCGCTCCCCCAAGCTCCTGACGTACGCCGCCTGGTGGACATGCAGACTACAATGAGCATGGTCACGCTCAGGCTCCATACCTAGGAAAACACAAGCTGGTCTCAGGTCTTTCATTTTGTGCGTTGATTGCAACAGGGACTTGACAGACGCCACTGTTGATTGACACAGAGACGCGATGAGAAGATCGTCAACATAGACGAGGACGGTGTGGACGGTGGGGTCACAAGGAGGGAAGGATCAACTATGCTCCGTTGGCACCCCTCTTTCTCAAGAGTGGAAGTGATCTCTTGATTCCAGCACCGTGGAGATTGCTTGAGGCCGTATAGAGCCTCACGCAGTCTCCAGACCCAATTTGTGCCATTGGAAAACCCTGGGGGCTGGACCATGTAGATCTCTTCCTCCAAGCGTCCGTGAGGAAGCCTTTGACGTCCATCTCCTTGAGTTCCTAGTCATAGTGTGCAACAAGACTGAGAAGTGCGTGAGCAGTGATGTAGCATCAGACAAGGGCAAATGTCTCGTCCAAGTCAACACCGGGGACATGGGAAACCCCCTTGGTAGTAAGACATACCTTTTATTTGTTGATCTCACCGTTGGGCTTGTACTTCCGATGGAAGATCCATCGGGCGTCGATGGCCTTACGGCCTGGTGGTAGATCGACCAATTTGTACACAGCATGATCATCTAGAGCTTTGACCTCATCCTACATGGCAGCCTCCCATTGCTGTGTTTCAGGCCCTCCACGTGCCTGTCGGACTATGGTGGGATCAGGCAACGAGGGTCACACAGCAGCGGTCGTAAGACACTCCGCGACACTACTAAGAAAGGCAAATTTGAGGGCTCGGTCATGCTCTGTCACGAGCAACGTATATGCAAGGGCAGAGCTGGGGTGGAAAACCCCTGTGGCTAGGCCTAATGCATCCATGCCGGTCGGCAAGGCGGGCGACTGCTCATGATGAGACTAAGACAAACTGTGGTCGGATGCTGAGATGCTGGCGGAGTGAGTAGGGAGAGCACGGAGGCATCCGCCACGGAGAAAGGGTAGGACAAGCGCAGGACCAGGAGGCCCACCAGGTGGAGAGGGAGCACGAGCCGGTGGAGTGGGCATGGTCAAGGTTTGCAGACTGGAGGGATCAGCAGAAGAGTACGATGGAGACACCTCCTCGGACGAGGCAAGATGTGAGGACTCAAAAGAGAAAGCAGGAGCACTGAGGGACATAGTCTGAGGGCACCTAGAGGAGGAATCAGGGGAGTCGGAGGAGGACGACTGGAGATGCAACAACGGTGAAGGTTGCGTGGACAGTACAGCAACAGGAATTACATGGACAGTAGGAACCGCAGGGGTGACCTCCCCCCACAACCAAGAAAGCGGCAGCAAGGAGGCATCAGACGAAGGGTGATATAGGGCACAGAGAAAGATGGACTAAAAAAAGAGCATAACAAGACTAAACGACCCACTGGCGCTGTGAATCCGAGAAACGCCAGGCTTCGGACTGGGCCGACACACCCATGAAGGGACACAAATGCCCACGCGGGGAGAGCTTCCCATTGCGAAGGTCCTCGGGACGCCAAACGGACGCAATGCAACCCCAGACGTGAGCAAGGCGAAGATCGGCAAGAGTGCCAAACCAACCCTCAAAAGGGGTGACGAGGCGTGGGAGGGGACTGTGGGGTACACGTTTCCAAACCCAGGTCATGTAGCTCATTGCCTCAAAGGGAAGAGAGGGGAGAGACCAGACTCAAACAAAATAGTGCGGACACCATCGACAAGAGTCTGATTCCAATGTTCCAAGACACTATTTTGCTGGGGTGTGTAAGAAGTCTCCAGACACACCCCTTTGGACTCAAGGAGTCGAGTAGTGGGACCAAGAAGTACACTTCCACGGTCAATGCAAAAGACACGGAGGGACCATTGACACAATCATTCAGCCTTAGGAAGCCAGGCTGCAAGGACATAGCAACCATTGCTCTTTTGGCAAAGAGCAAAGACCCAGCAAAAGCGAGAGAATTCATCAGACGAACAGAGCACATACCAGCCAGCCCTGTCCATGAACTCATTAGGAAGGGGACCCATGACATCAGCATGCACAAGATCAAGGGGGTGAGAATTCTGGGAGTCAGAAGGAGAAAAAGGGGAGCGATGTATTTTACCCTGGGCGCAGTCATATGTGCAGTCTTCCAGTGCTCCGAGACTTGGCCCTCAAAGTCCTCTCTTAGCCATGTTCCTCTTCTGAATGTCAACGTGTTTTTTCAACACACGAGCTCATTCACACTGCTAGGAGAAACAAATTGCTGGTGGGCATGCTAGAGCTGCTTGTGCGGTGCCACGTACGCTTACGTAAGAACTGTGGCCGCAACAGGCGGAAGGTTGCAAAGGATGTTAGTAGGGCAGTAGAATCAGAGGGAGATGGGGAGAGTAGTGAGGATGATAGGTAAGGGTGCACACCGGATCAGATCCGCGGATCCCAAGATGGATCCGGCACCGATAGTACGGATCGCAACATGGATCCGGATCCGCGGATCTGAGTCCAGATCCGCGGATCCACTTGGATCCGCGGATCCATTCGGATCCACTCGGATCCACAGTAGGTAGACATAGCAAATTTCATGACAACAAAGAAAAGCAACAGAAAACTCGCACATTTTTCTTTTTGCACGATGTCATTCCTGGTGGGAGGGATGGGGTTCATTTCCTTGGGGGGAGGGGGTCATTTCCATTAGTGTATTTCCTGTTGTCAGTTTAGCATCCTCTGGATGCTGTATACATGGCCAGATGACACAGCACATGTCCTGCTACTGAGTAAATACTGTGGTCATTGCACAGTGATGCTCATTAAACTTGCACAATGTGACACCCAAACACACAAAGAACACACAATGTACACATATTCCACTTCATTCATGTTGCACTTCACCTAGGTCTTGTCTAATGTGGACAGTGAATGTGTCATTCATGGGTGGAAGTCAGCGTACATGGGATTGCGAAGTCACAAACATTGAAGCATACCAGGAAAGCAACAGAGAAAAGAACAATGGTACTTTTGGGAGTTTCAATCTGGACAGATCAATGACAAATCCTATGCTACTTCCATCACGTCGTCATCCTCATTCCCCTCCCCTCCACCTTCTCCCTCCTCCTCTTCCTCCTCCTCCTCCTCATTCACAAAGATGCTCATGCCCTCCAGCTTCTCCACGGCCTCTCCAACCAGGTTGGCCGCCTTTGCTTGTCGACGCAGCTCGTTGATGCGATCCTCCTCATCAGAGTACTCCTTAGCCACCATCCCATGTCGGCTCACTGGGAAGTCCAGGAATGATGGCTCGTTGATCCACGACTTCATCGTTAGAAGATTCTCCACCGTCAGATGCGCGAGGGAATGGCGGAAGTCTGTTATGACGTGCCTGCCAAGTGAGAATAGCCGTTCAGAGGGGGTAGATGTACCAGGCACCGCAAAAACATCCATGGCAGCAAGGCAGATCGTTGGAAAGTTGCGTCCCTGCTTCTTGAAATGCTTCAAAATATGACACTTAGGATTTTTTTTGGGCAGCTTTGCCCACTGCTCCACCTCTTCCTCCAGAGTCGACAGTTGGACTGCCGCTGCAGGAGGAGGCTCTGGAACCTCAAACATGTCAGCAGCAGGATCGGCGAGTGCCGCCTCAAGCAGTGCCTCATCCTCCTCTCTCTGCCTCTCTGGACGTGGACGCAGCTGCCGGCTGGCTGATGCAGCTCCAGCCACTGCAGCTGGAGATGCCGCTGTTGCATTGGATGAGGAAGCTGCAGCACCAGTGTCCTGACTCATGAGGGGTGGCTGAGAGCCTCCCTGACTGTTGGATGTTGCTGCTGCTGCTGCTGCTTCTGCTCTCTGTGCTTCAACCTTCTCGTGATACGGCTGCAGCAAGCGCACAATCAGCAGCTGCAGCTCAGCAGCGGAGTTGATGCCCATCAACCGGTGTGTGCGCTCGTGAAAGCGCAGGCGGAAGCGAGGGTCGGCTGCAGTGGCCAGCGCATGACGCACTGAAAGCAGGCGCGCGTACTTCTTCAGCTTTGCATCTGCGTCAACGAGGCCTTGATGAATGTCAAGGAGCAGCTGCTCCTTTGCGTTCAGCCGCCCCGCCGCACCCCTCCTTTTGCTCTTCTCCTTTGCTGCAAGTGCCTTCACCTGCCAACCATTCAGCTTGTCCAACATGCTCTCGAAGAAAGGAATGACCAGATTGAGAGTTGGGTACTTCGACCCACTGACGTCGTCCGTGTAAGCCTTGAAAGGCTTCAGGATGAGCGTCAGCAGGGCGATGAGGTTCCACTCATCAGTGGTTGGCTTCAGCACCTCGCCGTCCATGCCATACCCGTCCAGCCAGCCAGGAAGCACAGGCTTGAGGTGCAGCACCCTGGACATCATGTCCAAGGTGCTGTTCCAGCGGGTTTCGGTGTCCAAGTGCAGTGTCTGGAAGGACACACCAGCGGCTGTGGCAGAGTTCATGAGAGAGTGCTCGCGGGGCGTGGAGCGGGTGGCAAACACAGCAATGTTTCTGGCCTTGGCAATGATGACGTTCACAGC
>SZWC01000050.1:49197-65194 GCA_023375785.1 Penium margaritaceum | reverse complement strand
AAGGATCCGCGGATCCACGGATCGGATCCCGCCATGGATCCGGATCCGCGGATCCGGATCCGATCCGATACTAACGGTTTGGATCCGCGGATCCATGGATTCTGTGTGCACCCTTAATGATAGGGAAGTGGTGGAGGAGGAAGGTGTTTTTTAGCGAGCCTGAAAGCGAGCATGAGAGCGATGATGACAAGGGTGAGGATGATGAGGAAGACCTAACACTGGACGATAATGTGGTCAAAGTCATGGCCAATGTCCGCATGCTGAGTGACACCTCTGGTCTACTACAAGCACGTCTAGCACGCATCCGTGCTGAAGAGAAGCCACTAGAGAAGTCCAGCAAAGAGGCAACAGCAGCATTAGGATCTGGAGGTGGAGAGGCTGTGGGAGGGAGTGAGGATGCCTATGGAGAGAGGGACAAAGAAGTAGCTGAAGCATATTCAACATCAAATGATCTAGCTACAAAAGATGCAACAGTAGCGAGAGCACCAGAAGGAGAGGCAGTTGTGGCAGTTGCAAAAGGAGCCATGGAAAGAAAAACAGATAGACCAGAAGTGCCAACATCTACTAGCACTAGAAAGACTCGAAACTCTCACACATAGAGAGCTGGAAGTGTCCATGCAGAAGCTGTCCAAAGCCTAGGGGCTGCCAGGCGAGCAAAGCCTCCAGCAACATCAGCAAGCAAGGCAGCCAAGCACAAGCAAGCAGCAAAACAGAAGTAGTTGGATAGTTGGTTCCATGTAGTTTGCTCTTGTATTTGAGAGTGCAACGTGCTTAACCTTGATTTTCATCATAAGCCATGATTACTATTTTTTCTAGGCCTCATTCCTTCACTATAGCAATGTTTGTCTAAAGTAGCCATTGTAATAACTAATGGTAGTTTTGTCACTCAATGACCAAGGCTTTTGTTGTATCTAGTGGGTGTGGAGGCACCCTCAAGGATTCCTAGCTCTCACTGGTTCACGCTACCAAGGTTTGGGGCAGCCAAAGGACACCAATGGTGAAGAGTGTGGAGTACGAGGATCACGGATGTGAGTGGGCAGAACACATCGCATTCAGTAGAACTGAATCGAAACACGTTTTTGTTAGTTGGCATAGTGAGATTACATCAGATCCTTATAGCCTCTGATCTAAGCTTTCCATCGCATCCAAGCACGCCCAAATTGGAGCAGTAGAGCCCCTGCTACGGCCGTCAAAGTAACCCTTGGTGGAGCCGCCCACCTTGCCTTGCACGCTAGGCAACGGGAGGCGCTTCAACGATGACCCGTCGAAGCGCCTTTCCTCGCCCAGAAGTCAAGGAGAAGTTCACCCTGGTCAAGGAGAGTCTTCTGGTTGCTTCCTTTATGGCCCTGGTGCATTCGGGGGTCATTGGAGACGAACTCAGATCACTAGTGGTGGATTATCCCGCCACCCATGGCGGGTACCAGATTCCACCCCCCCCCCCAACACCCAAAATTCGGGCTAGGCTAATTTTCTGAATACTCACTCAAATCGGGTGATTCAAAGCTTGATCTTGCATGGAACAATCCAAGGAATCCAAATCTAAAGTCAGATCAGGTGTTCAACCACTCTTCAGTGGTCAAACCAGGGAGTAAAATCAACGGCACTCATGGCAAGGGGCACACCATGTCAACAATCTCCCCCTTGTACCGCAGCCTTGATGCCCTGTCCTTGGAACCTGTAGCATTTAAAACCTCACATCGCAGACCAAGCTCCATGCAGCTCACGTTGTGCCTGTCCTTGGGCTGTGCCTTGATCATGGCATCGGCGAGCATGCGCTTAGTGCCACAATGCACGATAGCCGCATCTCCCTTCGCCACCAAGTCTCATGCATAGTGATGCCGGATCTCGATGTGTTTAGTCCTCCTGTGCAGCACCGGATTCTGGGTTAGGCTCATGGCACTCATGTTGTCAACATTGAGTACTTTTGGCTTCCTTTGCGATATGCCGATCTCCGTTAGCAGCCACCGCAGCCACACCGCCTCCTTTGCGGCTTCCGCGAGTGCGATGTACTCCGCTTTGGTGCTGGACAGTGCCAGTCCTGCTTCCTGCTTTCCCATGAAACCGCTGCACCACCAAGCATGAACACGTATCCCGATGTTGATTTTCTTTCATCCACATCACCAGCCCAGTCGGCATCGGAGTAGCCGACCAACTCGAGGGAGTCATCACGTGCTCCCCCTCCAAACACGAGTCGCGACTGAATTGTCGCCTTGAGATAGCGGAGGATCCGCTTCACCGCTTGCCAATGCAACGGCCCGGGGTCAGCAACGTAGCGACTCACTTGGCCCTCCGCAAAGGCCACGTCGGGCCGCATCGCCACCATGGCATAGATGATGCTCCCCACTGTGGACTGGTATGGCACACCTGCCATCTCCTCCTTCTCCTCGTCCGTGCTCGGGCCCATGCTCGAGCTCAGCTCACATGTGGTGGTCATAGTACTCGAGCTCGCCCATGTCGGTCATTTGGAACCGACCGCCTAGCTGCCGCTTCAGGTTCACGAACTCCTCCATGTCCGACGACACTAGGATGAGATCATCCACGTAAAGTACCACGATCTGGTGTAACCTTGGTTGCTTCCACACGTACACACTGTGATCTGCCTCGCAGCGCTTGAAGCCAAGCTCGGCCATGACGCCGTCCACTTTCAAGTACCACATGAGTGGCGCTTGCTCCAACCCTTAGAGCGCCTTGCGAAGCCGGCACACCTTCCCCGGTTGCGCGTCCACCCCCTCCGGCACCTCCATGTAGACCTCCTTGTCCAGGTCGCCGTTGAGGAACGCAGTTTTCACGTCCATTTGGTGGACTTCGTAGTCGCGCGCCGCCGCCGCCGAGAGGATGGAGCGAATGGAGGCGAACTTTGCCACCGT
The DNA here is from genome assembly GCA_023375785.1 of Penium margaritaceum. NCBI lineage: Eukaryota > Viridiplantae > Streptophyta > Zygnematophyceae > Desmidiales > Peniaceae > Penium > Penium margaritaceum. Next base: position 62,327 of record SZWC01000050.1, on the reverse strand, counting down.
TGCAAAGGTTTCATCGTAGTGTTCACGCTTTCGCTGGGCGTACCCCTTCATGACCAGCTGCGCCTTGTACCGCTCCACCTTCCCCTCCTTGGTGAGCTTCTTCTTAAAGATCCACATGGAGCCAATGATTTTTGCGCCCTCCGGCCTCTCAACCAGCTGTCGCGTGCCATTCTCTTCATGGGAGGCGAGCTCAGATTTTATAGCTACCTCCCACTCAGCCCCATCCTTCCGCTGCAACGCCTCCTTGACGGTCTCAGGCTCCTCTTACGCAAAGAATGCTCGAGCGAGCCTAGTCCAGAAGCCCTCTGTGGCATCGTACCTCTTTGCCGTCCTCCTTGTGCGTCCGCTTCTCCGGGGCTGCTGTTGTTGAGGCTGTTGTTGCTGTTGCCGTCTTGCGGTGCCAATCGCACCGCTGGCCTGCTCCCCCTCTCTTGGGAACCGTGGAGATGCGGGCTCACTCCTCGCCTCCTCGTTCAGCTCCACTGCTGCGGGCGCTTCAGACTCGTTGTCCGACTCGGCTGAATGCAAATCAGCCGCTCCCCCATCCCCCGGATGGTTCTTGCCGCTTGGAGCGGATGGGACATCACCCTCTTTTGCGTCCTCCGGTGTCTCCCCTTCAAGGAGTGGCAGCCACTCCCCATGCTTGGAGAGACCCGCATCCTTGTCCATCCAACGGCTGGTCTCGTCAAACGTGACATCGTGACTCTTCACGATCTGCTGCCTCTGCGGGTCAAAGAGCTGGTACCCCTTGCTCCCGCTCTCGTACCCGACGAAGATGTACCGGCGAGTCCGCGGGTCCAGCTTGCCCCGTCCCTCTCATGCCTGCACAACAGCATGTGCAACACAGCCGAATATACGGAGGTGAGCCACGGTTGGCTTCCTCCCGCTCCTCACTTCTTGTGGCGTCTTCCACACCTTGGACTCTGCGTCTTTTAGCGGCTTCGTTGGCGTCAGGTTCATGATGTACGTCGCTGTCCGCGCCGTCTCGTCTCAGTACCGCAGCGCGAGGCCCGCATCACTCAACATGGACCAGACCATGTTGAGGATGTTGCGGTTCACCCTCTTGGCGACGCCGTTCAGCTGCGGAGAATGTGGCATAGTTTTCTACCACGCGATCTCCTTGCTCTTCATCCATGTGGAGCAGCCCTTGTACTCGCCGCCGTTGTCGCTCCAGAACGTCTTCACCTTCAACTCCGTTTGCTGCTCCACAGCCGCCACGAACTCCTGCATACACGATAAGACATCGCTCTTCCTCTTAATGATGTAGAGGTAGAGCTTGCGGCTGTGGTCTTCAATGAAGGTCACAAAGTAGCGAGTGCCCCCAATCGAGCTCTCGAATGGTCCACAAACGTCAGTGTGGACCACCTCCAACTTTGCTGATGCACGCATCCCTTTGCCATCGAACGGCTGCCGTGTTGCTTTGCCAACCACGCACGGCTCGCACACGGCATTCTTGGCTGTGTCGAGGCTCTTGACCTCAAGACCCCACACCACTTCCTTCTTTGTCATGTCCCTCACCATTGAGGGAGCGATGTGGCACAACTGGCAATGCCAGAGGTCCAGGTCCCCTTCATCTTTCGTCACGAGGTTGGCGGCGTCGGTCCTCACCGCATCGGCAAGAACCTTGGTACGGAGAAGGAACAGGTCCTCCTCCCTCTTGCCACGTGCAATCACCTCGCCTTCCTCCTCTTTCTGGATGATAGCCTCCTTCTTGTTGAAGAGTACCTTGAGCCCCTTGATGATAAGGCGCCTCACTGACAGCAGGTTTGCCACGTCGTAGATGGTAACATGGAATGGCTTTCCCGTTCACCACTGACTCGATGCGAACATTGCCTTCACCCGCGGCCAACTCCGTTTTGCCGTTGGCGACTGTCATGCGCTGCTTAGTGGCGCTGTAGGTGACCAATGTCACCCGGTTGCATTGCGTGTGGCGGCCTGATCCGGAGTCATTCACTGTGACGTCCGGATCCGTCAAATTGGTAGACTCCTTGGCCATCATGGCTTGGGTGTCCTTCTTCGCGCCCTTCCCGGGCTGGTCCGACTTCTTGTTGGGGCAGTCGCGTGCGTAGTGACCCTGTTTTCCACTGCTGTAGCACTCCCCCTTCTTGTCACCTTTCTTGGTGCCCTGATTTGCACCCTTCCCCTTCTTGCCTCCCTTTCCACCTTGAGGAAAGACGGCATAGGCGGAACGCGATGTCGCACCACTCTCTCTCCCACTGCGCCGCATCCATTCGTTGCGGACGTACTTAGCCACCTTCGGGTACTTCAGATCATCGGCGGACCAGCCGCCAACGACGGTGATCATGGGACTCCAACTGTCCAGCAAGGCCAGAAGGAGGATCATTGCTTGCAGCTGAGGGTCGATCTTCCACCCGGTGGCTACGCACTCCGCAATAAGGGACTCGATCAGCTGCAGGATCTCCATGATGTCGTCGCCTTCGTTGGCACGGAGGGTGACGAGCCTCTTGAAGACAAAGAGCTGGTTAGCAATGTTGGTGGACTGGTAGATGGTGCAAAGTTTCTTCCAGGCCTCTGCGGCCTCTGTGCATCCTTGAATGAAGGAACGTTGCGTCGGAGCAAGCGCATACACCAACAAGGCAAGCGCCTTCTTGTTGCGCTTCTTGTACGTGTCCACTTCCTCCGGCGTCGCGGTATCCGGAGGGGAAGTTTCTTGACCCTTGACCAGCTCAAGCAGGCCCTTTTCATCAAGGAAGACCTCAAACTCCCACCTCTACAGGTGGAAGCCAAGCCCGTCAAACTTCGAGACGCCGGTTCTCTCATGCTTGGTCGGTGCCATGGCGCGTGGCGGTAGCGTGAACGTTGTAGAGCTAGGGTCCTTCTATGCACGTGGGCCCATAGCCCTTTGTTGGCTCTAGTGGGTGTGGAGGCACCCTCAAGGATGCCTAGCTCTCACTGGTTCACGCTACCAAGGTTTGGGGCAGCCAAAAGACACCAATGGTGAAGAGTGTGGAGCACAAGGATCACAGATGTGAGTGGGCAGAACACGTTGCATTCACTCGAACTGAATCGAAACATGTTTTTGTTAGTTAGCATAGTGAGATTACATCAGATCCTTATAGCCTGTGATCTAAGCTTTCTAATGCATCCAAGCACCTCCAAAACAGAGCAGTAAAGCCCCTGCTACGGCCGTCGAAGTAACCCTTGGTGGAGCCGCCCACCTTGCCTTGCACGCTAGGCAACGGGAGGCGCTGCGACGATGACCCGTCGAAGCGCCTTTCCTCACCCAAAAGTCAACGAGAAGTTCACCCTGGTCAAGGAGAGTCTTCTGGTTGCTTCCTTTATAGCCCTGGTGCATTCGGGGGTCATTGGAGACGAACTCAGATCACTGGTGGTGGATTATCCCACCACCCATGGCGGGTACCAGATTCCACCCCCCCCCCCCCCCAACACCCGCAATTCGGGCTAGGCTAACTGTCTGAATACTCACTCAAATCGAGCGATTCAAAGCTCGATCTTGCATGGAAAAATCCAAGGAATCCAAATATAAAGTCCGATCAGGTGTTCAACCACTCTTCAATGGTCGAACCAGGGAGTATGATCAACGGCACTCGTGGCAAGGGGTACATCATGTCAACAGCTCTGTGTTGAGGTAATAGGTATCATATTACAGTGGTCAATATTCTACATGCATGTGTGAAACTCCCAAGGCAATGTATGGTGACTAGAATTTTTAGTATTAGCCCCGAAGTGACTGTGAAGTTGTATAACCCCCCCTATCGCTGCACCGATGTGGGTCCTAGTGGATACATCAATGTAGACATCGATGTACCGATGTTCGTGGTACAAAGGACAACACTGGTGGTTGCTAGCAGCTGCAGCAGCAGCGAAGGAGGGCAGCAGCCACAGCAGCATGCAGTAGCACTGCACAGCAGAAGTGCTCAGAACCGCCTCGCAACAGCCACAACAGCACCGCACGGCAGCAACAGCAGTGACGGTGGCGGTGGCGAGCAGCTGTAGCGTGCGGCCACAGTTGCACATGTGCGTAGTTGCAGCTATAGCCCACATAGCAGGGGTAGCCACAGCGGCAGCAGCCACTGCTACCACTTGCTTGTAGCGCAAAGTTGCCTTGCACCTTCACGCTACAAGCGAGCTCGCCGTTGGGCAAGCTCGCAGTGGAAGCTTGCCATCGGGCAAGCTCGCTGATTGGCGAGCGTGCTGATCGACAAGCTCGTCCTCCCAACGAGCTCGCTGTGAGGGTCGAGCCAGCCAGCAAACAAAAAGGCAAAGGAAGAGGAAAGCAGAGATCCTCAAGTGGGGCACTCAAGAGAACCCTGAGAAGGGGTACACGACTGGCATGGAGCGTTTGGTGAACCAAAAAATGGGGAGTAAGAGGCAGCCAATGAGGGGAGAACCCGAGTAAAGGTGGCAACAGAGGAAAACCCAAGAGAGGGGTCCTCGAGAAATCCGAAAACAAAAACAGCAACAAGTGCAATAGCAAAAACCATAGTCGCAGCAGTACCACCAGCAGTGTTACCAGCTTCAGGAATTGTGGCGGGGACCACTGCCGTCAATGTTGATTGTGGCCGTAGGCAGCAATGATAGCAGTAGTAGCACCAAAGGCGACTTGTGATCCTGCGCCGCCCGCCGCATAGAGCAGTGCTTTGCACATTACGTTAGCCACACGGTAGGAGCATAGCAATCCTGTAGCAGTCACACAACGGGCAGCACAAACGTGGTGGTAGTTTTCCTTGTGACGACATCGTAGTATGTCTGGGAGACTATGCTTCGATCTCCCATCTCCCTCTGTAGCTTTTTGCTAGCAGGAGCAAGTTCCCTTTGCACTCACCCACGCCAAGATGCGAAGGTGAGCACATTGCGATGGCAGGGAGCGTAGCCGCTGTCGTGGTTGGCGTCGGCACTGCGTACGTGGCATGCGCCACGTCCACTATGGCAGTTGTAGTCGTGGCACACGTCTCAGACATCCAACGGCTTTGCTTACTACTATTGTGGCAATCGGCACTATGGCTGGCGCTAGTGTCCCCAGCATCCTATTGGGTGATGACCACCCTAGAAACGATCCTGAGCTTCTTCACCATCCGACTCAGAGACAGTGTCAATCGATACCGTGGCACCCCTCAATGGAGTTATGGCAGTGTTATATGCCGAGCTCCACGGTCTAAAGGACATGGTGAAACAGCTCACAGACCATGTGGTCTCTGAGCGAGCCGTTGGCACCATGCCCCTACAGACACCCCCATCTTCCTCCTCGCCATCCTCACCTTCGACAGTGTCGTCACCTGACGGTTCCATGCCTCTCGGCCTCAACTCCACATACGACGCACTCCGCTTTGTCCTGGAGTCAGTTGGATTCATCCCAATCTCTGTCCCCTCCACTTATGTGGTAGTCCCTTCAGCTCGCGCTTGTCACGCTTGCACTTGGCACACGAGGCGACAAACAGTACATTTGGCTAGACGTGCCAAGGAGGTAACGGAAGTAGTAGCAGTGGTTGAAGTTACCGTAGAGCTGACTCTCTCACCCTGGTTGCAAGGCTGGTGGGGCACCCCTTCATAGTTTCTACTGGTGTGTTGGACGAGGAGGGGATGGAGTATGCACCGACGATCACCGGAGAGTACATGAGGGATGCGACGGATGCCCCAGCAATGGGAGAGGACTGTTCATCCGAGGAGGATGGTCCAATGTTTAGTCAGTGACAGAGATCGAGTTGTAGATTGCACCGGACATGGCAGAGGAATTCAGTGAGGAAACAGAGACCATTGATGTCTGGCAACGGTCAGGGTGACAGTAGCAGCTATGGAGGTGACATGGGTTGCAGTAGAGATACCCCCTTCATCCCCAGTCGCGGGATTTGTGCTCCATGAGTGTGCGGTTTGCGTATTCAGCCACGCCGTTTAGCTGCGGTGTTCCAGGAAGTGTGACCTCATGCCTCATCCCGTGACACTTCAAGATGTTGCGGAAGTCGTCAAAGAGGTACTCTCCTCCACCGTCGGTGCAAAGCACCTTCAACCGCCTGCCATTCTCATTTTGTACAACAACAATCCACACCTTGAAAGCATCAAAGGAATCATCCTTTCTGGCCAAGATAGACAGCCACTTCTTCCTCAACTTGTCATCAATGAATGTGACAAAGTACAACTTGCCACACAAGGACTGAGATGGCATGGGACCGCGCAAGTCAGAGTGGACGAATGAGAGAAGCTAAGCCACCCACTTTCCTTCCCCGGATAATGGAGCGTGGGCTTGCGTCCCTTCAATACAGCTCTCACAAGCTGATGCAACAAGCTACTTCATCCCCTTGAGCTCCATGTTGCGGACCATGTGCTGCATGGAGATGATTGGGCCAAAGCCAAGGTGACCAAGGCTGATGTCATGTTTTCCCTCTCTCACCGCCAACGTTGAGTCGGCTTCCTTTTGCGATGCCACATAGAGATAGCAAAGTCCATCCTCTTTTGCAAGCACATGGCCTACACGAGCAGAGATGGCGTAGCCACCATTCTCAAAGCAAACCTGCATGCCTTCGAAGATGAGAGATGAGATAGAGAGGAGGTGAGCTACCAGTCCGGGAACATGGAGGACCCCCTTCATACGACGTTCCATGTGCTTATCCTCAACAGAAGCACAAAACACAATCCCATCCTCCCCAACCACCATTTGCACATGATTGTCTCCCATGTACACCCAACAAGGCTCACTGGCGGTGTAGACAACAAACTGCTCTCACTTACACATCATGTGCCATGTGGCTCCCGAGTCAATGATCCAGAACAAAGCAGTGTTGTCGGAGGCCTGCAGGACCCGGATGGTTGTCATGAATTCACCCTCCCAATCTGCTACGTCCACGGAAGCGTCGGACTGTTTCTCCGCTCCCACTCCAGCCGCAAGGTCTGCCTTCTTCTTTCAAAATTCGCACGCCAAAGGGCTCGGTTTCTTACAGTAGTGGCAGTTCCCCTTCTTCTTCCCTCCTCCGCCATCACTTTTGGTTGGTGCAGTACCACCCCCATGACCAGAGTTGGTGATGAGAGCGACGTCCAGTCCGCATGTGCCTTCCTCTCCGGTGTGCCGCTCCTCCTTAAAAAAACAGGCTCTCCTCCATATCGTTGAGGGAGATCTTCTCGCCATGCTGGTCCAGATAAATAATGAGAGGAGTGTAGTTGCTAGGAAGGCCAGAGAGGATGGTTAGAATGAGCACACGCTCCTTAACAGTGTCCTCGATCGCAACAAGGTGGTTGGGAGAGACTTCACCATTTTTATGTAGTCAATCATGGATCCGGACTCGTCCATCTTCACAGTGTGAAAGGGACGATGCAGCTGCATGTTCATAAGGATTGACTTAAAGGCATAAGTGGAATCAAACTTTTTATAAAACTCCTTTCATGTAAGGATGCCACAGACAAGGAGTTGCTGCCATTCGTCAAGGTAAAGGTAGATGGTGGCAAGGGCGCGGTCACGCTTCTCGCGGTAGGTACAGGCCTCGCCAGGAGAGAGGGAGCCTTCAGCTGGTTCTTTCTCCTTCTTGTCCACCAGGCTCCAGAGACCCTTCTCCATCAGCACCATCTTCATGGTGTGGCTCCAGTTGAAGAAGTTCTTGCCTTCGAACTTGGTGATGTTGATGGCGGCCACCACCGAAGCGGATGTCTCCATGGTAGTCCAACGTTCAGCCCCCAAATGACTCTCTCCCACAACAGGGTGTAAGGAATGCCTCAAGGATGAGGCAAAGCCTTGTTCTAGCTCTGATACCATTGATGGAAACTGGGACAGCCCTCAGGGAGGTGATCAGGCTCACTTAGAGCCGCCTAGGCAGGATCAACTGTTTGTGAGAGGGAGTTGTACATTTCACAGATAGAAATTCCCGAAGAAAATGTAGGTTTGTAAAGAATCAAAATATTTTAATCGACTCTTGAATGAGAAATTAAATGATCACAGATTTCTAACAAGCACTTATATGCCTCATGTGGCCAAGTGAGCGCTGAGATACACTCTGTCAAAGTTTACTCTCGAGCACACTCTCCTAGTCTAGCTGGATGACCGGCAGTCACCTTGTCACACATGAGAATGATGTCTCACAAGACCTACACAGCCAACAATTGGGATCTGCTCCTTCCTTAAAGTCTCCTGGAGGTGCTCCATCCATGTTTTCTCCTCGAAGACCGCTCTCAGCCGTCCTGGCCAATAATCCTGCATCCCTTTGGGCTGAAAGTGCTCAGGTCGTCACATGAATCCGACCCATGATCTCCAAACTTTGGAAATCCATATCTCACTCAAACGGACTCCGAATTGAGTTCCGTAAAGTGTGTTGGAACCTGTGAAACATCTCTATGTATACATGATGCCAGATGATTTTTATCAAGCAGCCTATTTTGTCACTTTCTGGCACCCACATATCCATCGTACTCCCACTTTGCGAAAATAATAATCACACAAGTCTGCACTGTCCCCTGAGCTACTGAAAGTGGTGCGCTGCCAGTGGCTTGGTCAGGAATTCTGCCAACATCATGCTTGAAGGGAAGAACTTGGTCTTCACTACATGCTTTGCCACAAGCTCTCGAATGAAGTGGTACCGCAGGTCAATGTGCTTGGTACGGGCGTGAAACTCTATGTTCTTTGTGAGAGCAATGGCGCTCATGTTGTCACAGTAGATGGTGGTCGCTATGGTATGCTGCTGTCCAAGGCTTGCCAGCATTTCACGCAGCCACACGACTTACTTTCGTGCTTCGCTCAGGGTAATGCACTCTGCTTCGGTAGAGGAGAGGGCAACGCACTCTTACTTCTTGCTCCTCCAACTGATTGCACCTCCCCCAAGCACAAACATGAATCTACTGGTTCACCTCCTTGTGTCTAGGTCACCTTCCCAATCTGCGTCACTGTAGCCAATGAGGATGGGACTGCTATTGCCGTTGAAGGTGAGACTAAGGCTGCTACTACTGTCAAGGTAGCGCAGCACGCGCTTGACCGCCTCCCAATGCGGCATGCCCAGATTCGTGCAAAACTTGTTAAGCACTCCCACGGCTTAAGTAAATGTGGAGGCGCGTACCGACTGCTGCATCCCTGAGGCTTCCAGCTGTTGCTTGGTACGACACTGCTTCCATGCGATTGCTCTCTTGCATGCTGTGGAGATTTTGCGTCATGCTCACCTTTGCTCCCACTTCCATTGTGGTGTTGCGGCCATGCGCGCTCCTGCCATGTTGAAGCGCTTGACGATGTCACTCACGTACGTGCTCTGCGACAAGTCCAAAGTCTGTTGCTGATGGTCGTTCTTGACCCGAATGCCAAGGTAGCAACTGAGCTCTCCTATGCCTTTCATGTTGAACCTGGCATCGAGGGACTGCTTCACATCGTCTAAAAGAGACTTGGAGTCAGATGCAATGAGCCGATGTCAACATAGAGCAGAATGATGACCTAGCTTGTTTTTTGCACGTGCCCATAGACGGCATGGTCCGTTTTTCTACGCACAAAACCAAACCCAACCAGCTGCTCATCCATCTTGTGGTACCATGCTCGCGGTGCTTGCTTCAGGCCGTAGAGTACCTTCACAAGCTTGCACACCCAATCCTCCTTTCCCTCCAACACATATCCCTCCGGCTGCTCCATGTACACATCCTCTCAAGGTCACCATTCAGAAGTGCATACGTCACATCCATTTGGTGTATCTCCCAGTCCATAGCAGCAGCAAGAGCAAGGATCCCTCAGATGGATACAAACTTTGCTACAGGTGCAAATGTCTCATTATATTCTACACTCTCAGTCTGTGCATACCCCTTTGCTACCACCCGTGCTTTGTCCCTGAGCACCTTACCATTCGTACCACACTTGCGCCTGAAGATCCACCGGCACCTGATCACCCGGCTGCCACGTGGAGCTTCCTCGAGGGTCCAAATGCCGTTCTTCATGAGCGCACCATACTCCTCATTTACTGCAACACGCCAATTTGCTGCCTTGGCGCTGCGCATGGCTTCATCAAATGTGCTTGGGTCATCAGTAACATTGAGGAAGAGGAGCTCAAGGTCAGAGGACTTCATCATTACTGGAACGATGCACAAGTTTAGCCGCTCCCCTTGTTGCATCTACTTCTTTGCGAACCTATGGGACTGCCATAGCTGCTCCCTACTTTCCTTCACATCTTTCTTATGCATGCGGACCATCGTGGCAGCTGCTGTTTGTTGCTTTGTTGCTCGTCCTCATCAGATTCGGTTATTGGTTCCTCCTTCTCAGCTCCCTCTACCTCCTTGTCATTGCCGTTATTACCGCCATCTTCCGCACCACCCTCCTCTGCTACCGGTTCTTCTCCCACCTCTGGTACAAGTGCGGGAGCAAGTGGAACTACAGACATAGGGCTCCAAGTCTAGCCCTTTACATCCTCTTAAAAGATCATGTCATGGCTACGGATGATCTTGCGTACGGTGAGGTTATAGAGGTGGTGTCCCATGGCGTCGTAGCTGAGAAAAGCCACCTTCACCGACTTTGCGTCCAGCTTGCTGCAGTTGCTGGCAGGCACGTACATGAATGCGCCCCATCCGAAGACTTTTAGATGCGTCACTGTTGGCTTGCATCCCGTCCATGCCTCCTACGGTGTCACTAGTGGCACGACGCGTGTGGGACTCTAGTTATTCAGGTACACGGCAGTGTTTACCGCTTCCGCCCAAAAGGTTGGCGGGAGCTCCGCATCTTGGAGCATGCTGCAAACACACTCCATGAGCATGCGGTTCACACGTTTAGCCAAGCCGTTCAGCTGCGGTGTTCCAAGTGTGGTGGTCTTGTGCTTGATCCCGCGATGCTTGAGGAAGTTGCAGAAGTCTTTGGAGAGGTACTCTTCTCCACCGTCGGTGCAAAGCACCTTCAACAGCTTGCCACTCTCATTCTGTGTAGTAGCAATCCACACCTTGAAAGCATCAAATCACTCATCCTTTCCCGCCAAGAAGGACACCCACGTCTTCCTCGGCTTGTCATCAATGCATGCGACAAAGTACAAATTGCCAGACTAAGACTGAAATGGCATGGGACCACACAAGTCAGAGTGGATGAGTGAAAGAAGCTCAGCCGCCCCCTTCCCTTCCCCAAACAAATGGAGCGCAGGCTTGCTTCCCTTCAATGCAGATCTCACAAGCCTTTGCACCAGGTTGCTTCATCCCCTTGAGCTCCAGGCTGTGGACCATCTACTGCATGGAGATGATTGCGCCAAAGCCGCACTGACCAAGCCGGCGGTGCCACAAGCTGATGTCATGTTTTCACTCTCTCGCCGCTCATGCTGAGTTGGCGTCCTTCTCCGATGCTACATAGAGATGGTAAATTCTTTCCTCCTTGTCTGCTTTTGCAAGCACACGGCCTGCACGAGCAGAGATGGTACAGCCACCATTCTCAAAGTGGACCTACATGCCTTCGGAGATGAGAGATGACGCAGAGAGGAGGTTAGCTGCCAGCCCCGGAACATGGAGCATCCCCTTCACACAACGTTCCACGTGCTTACCCGCAACAAAAGCACAAAATACAATCTCACCCTCCCCAATTGCCATTTGCACATGATTGTCTCCCATGTAGACCCAACGAGGCTCAATGGCGGTGTAAAGAGTGAACCACTCCAGGGGACATGTCGTAAGCCATGTGGCTCCCGCGTCATTGATCCAGAACAAGGCGGTGTTGTCTGAGACGTGCAAGACCGAGATGGTTGTCACGAATCCACCCTCCCAATCTGCTACTTTCACGAAATCGTCGGACTGTTTTAACGCACCCACTCACTGCGCAATGTCTGCCTTCTTCCGGCATTCACACGCCCAATGGCCCGGCTTCTTACAATAGTGGAAGTTCCCCTTCTTCTTCCTGCCTCCGCCGTTGCTTTCGGTTGGGGTAGCACTACCCCCATGACCAGATTTGGTGATGACAACGACGTCCAGTCCGCATCTGCACTCCTCTCCCTTGTGCCACTCCTCCTCAAACATCAGGCTCTCCTCCACATCGTTGAGGGAGAGCTTGTCGTCGCACTAGCCTAGGGCAACAATGAGAGGAGTGTAGCTGCTAGGAACATGAGAGAGGATGGTTAGCATGAGCACTCGGTCCTTAACAAGGTCCTCAATCACAGCATGCTAGTTAGAGAGAGAGAGACTTCACAATGTTGATGTAGTGAATCATGGACCCTGAGTCATCCATCTTTNGTGGCGAGGGCGCGGTCACGCTTCTCGCTGTAGGTACGGGCCTCGCCAGGAGAGAGGGAGCCTTCAGCTGGTTCTGTATCCTTCTCATCAACCTGGATTCAGAGACCATTTTCCATCAGCACCAAAATCTTCATGTTGTGGCTCCAGTTGAAGAAGTTCTTGCCTTCTAACTTGGCAATGTTGACGCCGGCCACCACTAAAGCGGATGTCTCCATGGTACTGCAACGTTCAGCCCCAAAATGACTCTCTCACACAACCGGGTGCAAAGAATGCCTCAAAGATGAGGAAAAGCCTTGTTATAGCTTTCATACCACTGATGGAAACTGGGGCAGCCCTCAGAGACGTGATCAAACTCACTAAGAGCCTCCTAGGCAGGATCAACTGTTTGTGAGAGGGAGTTGCACGTTGCACAGACAGAAATTATGGAAAGCAAATGTAGGTTTGCAAAGAGTGAACATGTCTCCATTGACTCTTGAGTGACAAAGAACATGATCAAAAATTTCTAACAAGCCCTTATATGCCTCATTTGGCCAAGTGAGCCCTGAGATACACTCTGTCAAAGATCACCCTCTAGCACACTCTCCTAGTCTAGCGGGATGAGCGGCAGTCACCTTGTCACACATGAGAATGATGTCTCACACGACCTGCACGCCCAATTGTGATCTGCTCCTTCGTTGAAGACTCCTGGAGGTCCTCCAGCCAGAATTTCTCCTTGAAGGCCGCTCTCAGCCGTCCTGGCCAATAATCCTGCCTCTCTTTGGGCTGAAAGTGTTTAGGTCGTTACTTGAATCCGACCCATGATCTCCAAACTTTGGAAATCTATATCTCAATCAAACGGACTTCGAATTGAGTTCCGTACATTGCGTTGGAACTTGTAAGAAATCCTCTATGCATCGTTTATGCTAGATAATTTTTATCAAGCAACCTTTTTTTTTTTTCACTTTTTGGCACCCTGACATCCCACAAGTATCGTTGTCACCCTTGCTATTGTTGTGCAAAGGTACGTT
>SZWC01000050.1:15834-35199 GCA_023375785.1 Penium margaritaceum | reverse complement strand
GCGCAAGGGGGAGATTGTTGGAATGATGCTCCTCACCATGGCAGGAGTGACTCCAAAAAGGAACACCAAAAAGACAAGCCTTAGTGGCTTAGTGGTTAATGGTGTCCACCTCTAGAGGCAGGGGCCCGGGTTCAAGTCCCACAAGATGAAATTCTGCCCTGCCTCAAGGGAGGTGGAAAATAGATGCCAGGAAGCTAGCTCAACCTCTAGAGTTCCTCTTTAAGTTTCTAGAAGGCCAGGTGAGGGTCCAGGAAGGTGGCACACCTTCTAGAAGGGGTGACTTGTCCTACAAGGCATCTAGAGGTGTCTTGGTCTTCTGGACACCTTCCCTCCTACTAGAAGCAAGCTGAGGAATCTAGGAAGGGGCAGAAGCTTCTAGAGGAGGGAAGGGATGCCTTCCTATGTGGGAAAAGGACAGCCTACCAAGGAGCACTCTAGAAGCCATAGAATCTGCTAGGAAGCTCCAAATCTGGCATGCTTTGGTGTTCTGGAAAGCTTAGATCAGTGGCTATAAAATGCCACTGCTTGTGAGCCTTGATCAAGAGTTAATTCCCATCCAATTGAGGCCAAAACTATTGCCTCACTCTCTGACCAGATTTTGCCATCCTTGGAACCAGTTGCCTCCACAGTTTCAGTCTCTCCAAAAACAGTTGGTGGTGTGAACCAGCCACTGCCAGGGACCCTCCAGGGTGCACATACGCAATCTTTGATAAGCTACGTGCAATACACCTGTGCTTGTCGCAGTGCCATAAAACAATGGTGTCGACCAGTAAGAACATGTATGATGTCCACATGCATCCATTAGGTTTCCACGCCCAGCTGTTGTTTGTGTAGCCGTTGACTACCTCCAAACATTGTGTTGAAAGCATAGTCTGAGGTACGGTGTGGAGAACACATACCGCACTACTCACACAACTTCGTGAAGGGCTCTCGCCCAAGGACACTGTGCAAGGAGGGTGATGGTGAAGACAATGAGAGGTCAGGTTGTAGTGGCAAAGTACATCAAAGAGCCAATCACGTGCAAGTACATGGTCATGTCCACTGTCTCCCCCAGTTGTGCTAGATGATTCACCGTTAAGGCATCGTGTCCATCAAGTGTGGTGGAGGTGGAGGCTGTGGGAACTATACCCAGGAGGTCAGCAGACCGCTCCCCCACAACGCAGGCGTAACATGCCTGATGCAACAAGATTATCCGCTGCTGATGATCACGTACAATCTCCATCCCACGAAACACAACTGCAGGACCAAGGTCCTTCATTTTGTAGGCGGCCTGAAAGATAGCCTTGGCCNGGCTAAGTACATCAAAGAGCCAATCACGTGCAAGTATAGGGTCACGTCCACTATCTCCCCCAGTTGTGCTAGATGATTCACCGTTAAGGCATCGTGTCCATCAAGTGTGGTGGAGGTGGAGGCTGTGGGAACTATACCCAGGAGGTCAGCAGACCGCTCCCCCACAACGCAGGCGTAACATGCCTGATGCAGCAAGATTATCCGCTGCTGATGATCACGTACAATCTCCATCCCACAAAACACAACTGTAGGACCAAGGTCCTTCATTTTGTAGGTGGCCTGAAAGATTGCCTTGGCCTCCTTCATGGCCTCCATAGAGGGAGACACAATCAGGAGGTCGCCCACGTAGACCAAGATGGCAGTGAAGGTCAAAGCTGTCTGTCTGAGAAAGAGAGACAGGTTGGTGTCACTCTCCACGTAACCAACACGTGTTAGTGTGCCAGTGATCTCCAAGTTCTAGCACTTGGGTGACTATTTCAAGCCGTACAAGGCCCTGCACAAGAGCCACACCTTGTCACCAACCTCAAATCTAGGTGGTTGGAACATGAAGATCTCCTCTAAGGTGCCATGGAGGAACGCGTTACTCACATCCATCTGGTGTAGCTCCCAGTGGTAGTGAGGAATATACTCAAATAGGGCATGAGCGGTTGTCATACGGCCAATGAATGCAAACATGTTAGTGAAATACACACCCTAAACCTATGAGAACCCCTTGGCTGTCAAGCGAGTTTTGTGATGATCGAGTGTGCCATCAGGCTTCACCTTCTTATAAAGTACCCACTTAGTATGTACAGCGTTCCGCCCAGGCAAGAGCTCGACAAGCTCATAGACACCATTCCCATGGATGACTCTTAGCTCATCCACACAAGCAATACGCTACTGCTTTGCATCGTCATCCGAGCGTGCCTCTTTCAACGTGCCTAGATAAGTCGTCATCAAGGGAGAGCTTTGAGTGGCCAAAACAAACGCCTCTGACTCGATGTGACCACAATCAAAGTAACTACGGCATCGCAAGTGACCAAGAAGTCACCGGAGACCCGCTCGTGGACGACAAGACATGCTGGATGCTGGATGTAGTCTGTCAAAAAACTTAGGCCAAGGGCCTCCATGCCACGCTTGCCACACTAAACACTATGATTCCAGCGTTTAGGCACTGAGTCAGTAGTCTGTTGAGCCCTAGGGGCTAGTGGTCAGAGACGACCACCGGGCTCACGGGAGTAGACCGAGGCTGAGGCGCTCACCTCAAGCTGCGGAGAAAGCTGCTAGGCCATAGTTGTAGGGGAAATGGGTGCATGCACGGGAGTGAGTATGGCTAGGGAGTCTGTCACTTGCACAGAATTAGGTATGCCACAGGGATTTGAAATAGGCATAGGATCATCTGTGCTAGAGGGGACTGACACTGGCACAGGATCAGCTATGGTAGACGGGACTGGCATTGGCATAGAACCAAGTGTCCTAGAGGGGAGTGACACTCATACGGGAGCTGGTGTGCCAGATGGGACCACCACGGGCAAAGAACCAGGTGTGCCTGAAGGGATTGGCGACACTATTGGACCCACAACAATGATGGTCGTTAGCATTTGGAGACCAAACTGCAAGTGAGGATGCCCGGACAGAACCATCTACAAGACTAGACTCCCCCATCCTCCGGGAAGCCACACAAGTAGGGACATGATCGGCGGCCAGAGACAAAATGTTGGACATGTCACAATTGGTGAGAGCCACAACAAAGGGAGCATCTCGAGACTCAACAATGCGATGGCAAGCAGGCTCCCAAAAATTCCAAGCCTTTGATCATGGATAGATACTGACGTAGGTGCACATGCGTCCCCGAGGTGAGACCGTGGACCCTACCAGTTGTAAGTGTACTAGATCCAGGTGAGGGACCCCCAAACATGAGCGAGAGAGAGATCTGCACGATGGCCGAACCAGAGCTCGTACGACGTTACATGGTCCGGATGCGGGCCATGCAACAGGCGGTTCTAGACCCACGTCATGTATGAAAAGCCTTGAAAGGCAAAGGACTCCAGAGTGTTGCACTCAGATTGCATAGCACAAACCACATCCTCCATGGTGCCGTTCCAACGCTCGGACACAACGTTCTGTTGTGGTGTAGCAGGGACAAAGAGCAGGTGAAAGATATTGTACTCAGAAAACTAGGCATCCATCTTGCATAAGAACTGGCTATCACAATCTGAGCAAAACGTGTGAAGGGTATGAAAAGAATGACGCTCAGCCATCACCAGCCACAGGCGGACCGCCAGCACGGCATCACTCTTGTGGCGGAGGCTATAGACCCACCACGTCCAGGAGAAGTCATCGGACGGGGTGATGACATATCAATCCTGATTTGAGAAGGACTCTAAAGGGAGAGGACCAATTAGGTCCAAATGGACCAACTCTATTGGACAAAGTGCCCAAAAGGAGGAGTCTGTGTAAGAGCAGCGATGCATCTTACCCTAGGCGCAAAAAAGACAATCCGTTTTGGGTGGCTTCTCAAAGGAAGCCGCGTCAAGACCACGTGCTGGCTGATTTCAAATGTGCTTGGACAAAGCGCTTAAGCTCACATGGCAGAGGCGGCAATGTAACAAGAGCTAGTGCTCAGGGGAGAGAACACTAGTGACAGAAAAATGCGTAGAAGAGAGAGAGGGATAAGAAACAGAGAGAATGCAATGAGACACATGATAGGGGTCATCAACAGCGGAGGCACGAAGCACGATGGCACGAGTCAAGGACTGTCACTATGGCACAGTGACCAGAGTGCTCAACAGTGAGACCTATCCTGGTGCACGCACGAACAGAGAGCAGGCTGAGCCCAATAGCAAGAACAAAGAGCATGTCGGAAATGTACAAGGAGCCAGATGGACCATCAGACCGCACAACCCCAACTCCTTGTACAGGTAACGAAAGACCAGAACCTATGCAAATGGACCGAATGGACGCAACGAGACCGAGCACAACGAAGTCACTACTACGATACGTCATGTAATGGGTGGCATCAGAGTCAATGATCCAGATCCCATTCGGCTGAAGACTAGCTGTCAACACTGTGCAACATTCCATAGAACACTTTGCCTCTGCTAAATGTGTAGCAGAGGACTCATGACAATGACGAACATCGCGAATTTGTCACTCGTCAAGCTACATGGTATTGTCAGGTTCATCCTCATTACAAGCCAACTGAGCTCCCCCACAAGCATCATCAGAGGCATTAGACACAGTAAGACAAGTTGTCTTGGGGCCACTCGGTTGTGATAACACACTCGCACCTCCCTAAGTACAAAGCGCTAGCAAGTGAAAGAGCTCTGCGATCGTACAATCCCGAGGATCCATATCACCACTGCTGCTTGGTGAAATTGAAACGTTCGCTAGAGTCGTGGTCACAACACGCCCCCTCCGTGTGTTACTGGAGGAAGTCTGTTGCACGTGTGTTGCCTGAAGGCCGCACATGATTTGCGACCAATGAAGGGGCTGCTCATGCTTCGTGTAGCGATGAGCTACTCCACAGTTGTAGCAGTGGACAGAACGTTCACTCCCACCTCTCGTCGGCTGTTGCCTCTGTCCCTTTCTGCATCCCTTTCTCTGCTTCTCCCCCTGTACGGCCACTGCAACGCCCTTAGTGTGGCGGCTTGGAATGGGGGAGTAGGAGGAGGGAATGGTGGAGGTGGGAGTGGTTCACTGGGATAGAGGCGTAGGAGGGGTCGTGATCACTTTTGCCACAAGTGGACTCTGCCGATGACCGAGAGCAGCCTCATGAGCCCATGTGGCCTTGAGGAAGTAGCGACGCGCCCAAAGAAGCAATTGCGGTGACACCGAAAACTCAGAGAGGGTCATACGGTCAAAGCCCTTAAAGAGCTTCACGTGGTCCAAGTGCGATCCCATCATGATGGTGTCGAGTGTCCACAACTGTGTCCCGCCACTGGTGCCAAGGCACATATAAAGGCGCATCTTGCACCTCTAGCTTTCAGTTGGAAGCTCCGTGGGACCCTAACAAAGGGTGTGAAAGTCACGTATTCGGGCCGCCCTCATGGCATGGGTATCCGTAGCAAGAGGTGTCAGGGCCAGCTCCCAACCCTGGCACGGATTTGCTCCATTCCCGGTCCCGAAATCACCCAGGAAGGGACTGAAATCGACCACAGTCACTCGTGGCATGGCGTAGAGCAGAGCACACATCGTTGTGAGAGTCAGCCCACACATGAAACAAGGTCTCCGTGCGATCAAAGCCCTCATTGGTGTTGTAGCAAGATGGGGGTATCTCAAAGTCCTTCGGTCATCGCTCAGTGGATAGGGTGACCTCATGTTTGAGAGGTACTGGACGCGGTATAGGGAAACCAACACTGAAAGAAACACCACCAAAATTGAACACTGGTGAATGACGTGACTGATCCTAACAGAGAGAACGTGGCGGAGTGAGAGGCTATGACCCCACATGTAGCTCACGAAGACGCTCCTTGAGTGCACGAATCTTTTCCTTGCATGTGTCATCCTCTATCTCCTCCTCATCCCAAGTGTTATGGGGAGTGCTGATGCCGCGGCACTGTGTGCGGCATAGAGTACTGAACGGATGGTACAAATCATGTAGATCCTCCTGGTGGCCGTTGTGAGGGCCTTGAATGATCGTGTAATAACTCTGCAATCTCATGTAATGCGTTAGTCTGCCGATGTTGTTGCAGGCGCATCACATCCTTCGTCTGTCGAAGCTCGTCAATCACGAATGACTATGAACGTTGACTCCCGATGCCCAAAAAGAAGGAAGGGAAGGGTATCCTGGTCCTTTGCCTTTGTCACGCACGGGTGCCATCATAGTGCTTAGTACGGGACCGACCGTCAAAATTCTCCAAAAAAGGAACCAACAACATTTGTCGAAGAGTTGAAACATGAAAAAGAGTTGACGTTTTGACCTCAAAATTGCTCACATCAGTAAACCGGATGATGACGTTAGCAGTTCCTACACTAGCAAAAAAATTGGCATATTTTACTCAAGCGTGTTTCTTGTGAGTCACGTGGTCTCAGCTTGACCTGTGGGGATGACCGCATCACCCCCTTCTTGTGGCTGCGTGGGGCTACCCAACCTTGCGCAGCTGTTGCAAAGTACTCCGCACTTTTTTGCATAGCTGTGCAGTAGTACTCTGCAATAGAGCTGTTGCGTAGTAACAGTGCTACACGGCGGGTGTGCTGCTGTGGCGGCCACCGCTACTGCTGTTATGTTGTTGTAGCCGCTACCACTGCTACGGTGGTGTTGTTGCTGTTGCTTGAGCAGTTGCAATTCTGCTACTACGCTGCTACTACTCCTGCACTGATGTTGCTGCTCATGATTGCTAATTTTGCGGCTGCTGCAACCTGCTGCCACTGTTGTGCGCTGCCACTGCTTGCAGCCACCGTTGCAAGCTACTGTTGTAGGCCAATTCTCCTCCTTTTTGTGTGTGTAAAGGTTTGTAGCCAGTCAAAGATGTCGTTGCCTCTTGGTACTATTACTGCCGCTTGACGTGGCTGCTGGGGCTTGTCACTGCCACAGGTCTCCCGCTATGGTGGTGGTGATTCTGTGGTGATTTTGGTGTTGCTAAATAGTGCTGTGACAGGTCCCATTGATATTGTCCACAGCTTATGGTGACCCCTCGGCTCATGTCCATGCTCGTGAAGATCCCTGACGAACAACCACCTTAGACGAGTAGGGGAGGTGACATGGCCTTCGGAGTGTCCGAGACTCCACGACTATCCACATGTAACAATTGTGAGGAGCTGAGGCTCAAGCTCGACCGTTCCAGGCTGTTTGGCAGTGAGGACGACATGCCAGTTGCAGGTTTTCCATTTACCACACACCTGTTGGTGAATGAACCATGTTATGTGGGCATATTTTGTGTGGGCATCTGTTGTATAGGCTTTTGCACCTTGGTCCATTTGGTTCTCACGGTTCTTGATTCGGATGCCTGTGCAGGGAGATATAGCCAAAAACGTGGCTTTCGACCGGTTTGTCTGTAGTAGGAAAATGCGGCCCATCGGCGCACCGCTGCTAGCAGACGGCACTTATGACATGACCTGCTCATTCTTCACTAATTTTGTATTATGCTTAAGCAAAGCCTTGGTTCACATGACGTGTTCCAATCTTGCTCACTGATCCTTGCATGACTTGTGAGTTAGCTAGCTAGATTAGTGCTATCAGGCTAATGAACAGTTCAGCTAGGAATCTTCTCATGGTATCAGAGCAATCAGCCAAAGCTTGTTGTGCTGCAGAGTAGAGACGCAGCAATCACAACAGCAAAGAGCAGCAACAGCGGTAGCCACACACAACAGCAGCGGCAGGTCCTGGGAGGACCCACCAACCTGCACCATTGCCAAGTGCAGGCCGTAGCAGCTGCACGACAAAGTAGTCGCATAGGATTGCAGCAATGTAGCAACACGCCAGTGCAACAGCGCCTTAGCAGCAGCGTAGTAATGGTGCTTGCATTTTTTACCACAGCAGCAGCAGCAACAGCATCTGCGGCAACATCGAAAGCCTCAGCAATACCAGCCACCGACGTGGCTTGAGGCCACTTCCGTCGAGCTCGATGACAGAAATAGCAGCAACAGCAATAGCAGCAACAGCAACTGCCTGTCCGTGGAGCATCCTAGAATCCGCACAGACATGGAGGAGCCGCAGATGCAAATCGCATCAACCACCACCTCCCCATCTACACGAGCTTGTCCTGGCTTCAAACGAATGCCATTTTTGGCATTTGAGGATGCCTTGGAAAGCTCTTCTCTTAAGATCTCATGTGCTACTATCAACGCTTTGTTTTATGCTCTGTATCTACCAGCAAAGATCGCAGTGCACCGGAGATTTGTTTTCCTGCTGAAATTCGGGTAGAAAAGGGAAAAGTGACATTTTGCCACTTTCTTAACTTTTTGTAACCAAACATTTCAGCATCATGTTCAGCACAGTCAGGAGCCTCTCTGATCCAATTTTTTCTTGATTTGGACAGCCTTGAATTTTTGGTGTTGAGATTTAAACATTTCAGCACTTTGCCAAATTTCTGGCCGTCAGCACCAGCAGCTCCATACAGCAGCAACAGCTAGCAGTAGTGGCGACATCGTGCAGCAGTGTGTACCATGCTGAAGCAGCAGTGTGTAGCATGCAGCAGCAGCAGTGTGCAGCAACAGCAGCATGCATCAGCAACAGCTTGCAGGTGCAGTGATTGGGGGCAGCAGCAACAGGAGGAGTCGCAACATGAGGAGGGGCACCAGCAGCGTCATCATCGACGGCAGTTTGCGCAGCCTTGACAGCAGCAGCGGCTAACCTTTCTCTTCCTTGGTCTTCCCCTCTCCTCTAGGGTTTTGCTCCCCATGCTGCGCTCTTAGGTGGGTTGGGGGTTGGGACTGGTACCCAAAGCTTCCCCAAGAACCTTCCACCATTTCATGCCCACTAGGGTGGGGGAAATGCTGTCGGATATTTTCCGGCAGCTGGGGAGGTCCACCCATGGCGTTCCTAGGCTGAAATAGGCCTCAAATGTTTTCCCACATCCACTGGGGCGGGGAATTTTCTGCCGGATTTGTTTGGGTAGCGTTTGACCTCCAGCGGTTGTAGTAGTAGCAAGGACAGCAGCAGCAGATAGCAAGTGCTGCGATGGTAGCAGCAGCTTATGGGGGATAGTGCCACCACTGTCTGAATCCACAGTAGCAGTGAAAAATGCTACAACCGACATATTGGCGGAGTTCCACCACCGTCAGGTTCAATGATAGCAACAGCAACAATAGTGACAGAACAACACACCGCAATGACGGCCAGGCTGCAGACATGGCCAGTGCACTGTGATGTCACCACTGTAGCAGCAGCCAGCCAGGCGACTGGTCTTGTTTCCATGTCCTCCACCTTCCATCCTCTTTGGGGTGTGCTTTCCCCGACACAGCAACTCGCCGTAGGGGCCTACCAGATCGCTGAGCTGAAATAGCAGATCCTTGCTGCAGGGAACCGTCAGCTCGCCGAGCTCCACCAACGGTTGGCACTCTCCATTCAGGGAAGTACAATTGACATGGCTGAGTCAAGGGGTCCAACTCCTGGTCATGTTGAGTCCACAGCTTCACGTCGGGATGGTGGTAATGGTGTCGCCTGTTCTGTTCAGTCTGTCGAGTCTTTTGTCGGACGGGATGATGCAAGTGTCCTATCATAGCGTTGTGTTGGGTCATGCACAGGTCAAGATGACCCGTCGTGGCTTCATGAGTCCCAGTCACGTGTTGTTGGTCATCTGTCAGCATTGCAACTCTCTACGGAGCAGCCTGCTTCTGTCGCTTGTACTGTTGCTCGCTGTTACATCACAGTGAAAGAGCGTGGGACAGATGCCACCTGGATCATTGATATAGGAGCCACCCATCACATGACCTGTCGTCGTTGTGACTTTTTCGTACTAGATCCTGTTGGGTCAGTACGGTCTGTGCGCACAGCAGCCGGTCATGAGGTCCCAGTCCAAGGCGTAGGTGTAGTGCACTTCCACGGGCCGTCTGACCCTTCTTTATCCCGAGACGTTCTATATGTGCCTGTGTTTGAGCTCTGCCTACTTTCCAGACGTGCGTGCACTCGCATGGGACTCGTTGTATCCTTCACTTGTAAGGATGCCACTTTGTTTGTCTGTGCCATGCAGGAGGTGCACCTGCATGGGGCGGCTATGGATGACTTGCATCATGTCTCTAGCTCCATTACGTATGATCCCCCCTTGCCCTCCCCAATCTCTTCTCGTGCGTCTGTGACGGGCACTCTGTCACCCAAGCACTAGCTTCTGTTGCACAGATGCCTGTGACGTGTACACCTAGATGCTATCAATCATCTGGTGCATACATAGCCTACGCTCCGTCTTGATGCGGCGTCTTTTGAGACGCCGCCCAAGACCGACTGTCTCCAATGCGCTGAAGAAAAGATGCACCGAGCCACGTACCCTCCTTCTAACGCGCAGGCGCTTCGGCCTCTTGAGTTGGTTCACTCTGATCTCATGGGAGCCCTCCCTGTCAAGTTCCAGGAGGACAGAGGGAGGTATGTCCTGACGATCACTAATGACTTGACTCACATGCGATGGGTCTTCAGTCTTCGTCAGAAGAGTGACGCCGACCTTGTGGTGTGCACTTGGCTGGTCATGGCTGAGCGACAGTCCCGCCACCTCCTCCAAATGTTCCGCTCGGATCGTGGCGGAGGGTTTCTTGGGGAATTAGCATGGCACTTCGCGGCACAAAGAGTGGCTCACAACCTCTCTGTCCCCGCCACGCCTCAACAGAATGGTGTGTCTGAGTGATGGAATCGCACCATGGAGGATGCGGTTTTTTCAATGCTTGTGGACAATGGCATGCCCGAGGCTTTTGCATTTGAGGGCATGGCTTACGTGACAATGGTGTGGAACCGGATTCCACATGGCCTGCTGCCAAACAAGCGCACCCCGTACGAGCTGTGGTTTGGCCGCCGAGCTGACCTCCGGCTTGCACGCGTGTGAGGGTTCCTTGCCTGCGTCTAGTTCAAACCTGTGCAGCAACGGTCCAAGTTCTCCCCTCACGGCCGCATCTTTGCGTTCATGGGCGTCACCCCTCACTTTAGGGCCTGGCGCTTCTGGGATCCGATTCGGCATCACATTGTTGATTCACTTGATGCACTCTTCTTCGAGCGCCTCACGTATCACAACTTGACAACTGGCAGCGCGTTGCTGCAACACTCTCCAGGTTGTGTTCCTTCTCATCGTGTGGGGGAGCATGTTGGGCCGGCAGGCTCTGTCTGCCCATTTATCCCTATCGCTCGTGATTCCTCCCACCCCTCGGGCTCCTTGGTTTTCCATCCTACATTGCCTGTTACTGCCTTGCCTGCCTTGCCAGCGTGGCCAGCGTTGCCCGTTGCTGTTTCTCTCGCCTTGCCAGTGTCACGCACTTTGTCCGTTGCTGCCTCTCCCGCCTCGCCAATGTCACCGCCATCACCCATTTCTGCCTCGCCCCCCTTGCCAGCATCGCCATCATCACCCGTCGCTGCCTCGCCTACATTGTGGGCATCACCTGCTGTTCCGGCATTGCCACTTACTGCCTTGCTTGACCTAGCATCTCTTGCTTTGTCTGAGCCGTATGTGTCTGCGGTGCCGGCTCCTGTGTTTTGGCCACCCGCATCCCCTGCCTCTGTTGTATCTACACCCCCTTTGCCAGTTGCATAGCTGAGTGAGCCTTATCTGCGTGTCGAGGGTGAACTCTTGTGATTTTTCCCCACACCTAGTGTGCGTAGTGGTGACCTTGGCATAAAGGCCCTCGGCCTGCCTATGAGACGGGCCTATTGCTCCTTGCTCATGAGCGCCAATTGGCACTTGACTCTTCAGATTCAACAGTCACATTTGGTCCTCACTCTGTCACCTATGCCCTGGCCACTCGCCGCGTGACCGGCTCGAGGCTTGATCCCAGTGTGGTTGACGTGGCACCTGACCCCAACACACTCCACGAGGCTCTGGCTGGGTCTGATTCAGCCCTTTTGACGCGTTACGTTCCAGGCCAAGCTTGCTGCCATCGAGGAGCACAAGGTCTTCAAGCTCATAGACCTGCCTCGTGACATCACGGCTGTGAAGGCCAAGTGGGTCTTGCATATGAAGCTGAATCTAGATGGCTCAGTGGAACGCTTAAAGGCATGACTGACCGCCAAGGGGTTCTCTAAGGTGGAGTGTATCGATTTTACGGAGACCTTCGTCCCTGTCGGTCGCACAACCACAGCACTGGCCTTGATGTGCCAGACAGTCTAGCATGAATGGGAGTTAAACCAGATGGACATGAACAGTGTTTTCCTCCATGGAAATCTAGAGGAGGAGATCTACATGGTCCAGCCTCCCGACTTCGAGGACCGCACTGGCCGTGTGTATCGATTGCGGAAGGCCTTGTATGGTCTGAAGCAGTCGCCTCGTTGTTGGAAAAAAGATTTCACTAGCACACTATTGAGAGCTGGGTATGTCTTGACTGTCTTGGACCCCTCTCTGTTCCTCTCACAAGCCCCTGCGCCGCTCACGGCCATTGTGGTAAACGTGGACGACCTCCTGATCGCTTCCCCCGAACTGAAGGCTGTTGAGGAATCCAAGGCCATGTTGCAGGCGGCGTACAAGATGAAGGACTTTGGGAAGGCTGTAGCGTTTCTTGACATGCAGATCGTGCGCAGTCACATGCCTCGGACGCTCGTGGTACATTAGGAGCGGTACGCTCTCACCTTGGGGGGGGAATATTGGTAGCTTGCTCACTCCTGCCCGCATTGCGTCCACAGCCCTCACACCTGATGGGCGATGCCTTGCAGGTCGACAAATCAGCTGAGTTTGGGGAGCTTGTTGACATAACTCTGTACTTGTGAGTCATCAGTTCGCTCATGCACCTAGCCACAATGATGCGACCCGACATTGCCTTCAGTGTCAACTTGCTTGCACAGTCCTCCCAGGCACCACGCACGTGATGTCTAGAAGCTGCTATCAGGTGTGTGAGGTATTTCGTGTCCACTATGCACATAGTTCGGCTGCCGCAGTCATCCCTATGTGGTGCTTGACGGTTACACCGGTACTGACTGGGCTTGGAGTCAAGATGGTAAGAGCCAGACAGGCGACATCTTCTTGATCGGCAACACGGCTGTGTCTTGCCGGAGTGGTAAGAAAGGCTGCATTCCTCGCAACACTGCTGAGGCTGAATACGTGGCACTAGGTGCTGGGGCCGATGAGAGCGTGTGGCTGGTGCGTCTGTTGCGTGAGTTGCATCAGCCCCTACCCCCTTTTGTGCTATGCTACAACAACCAGAGTGCGATCACCATCGCTGACAACACACGTGTGTTTCATGCTCGTACAAAACACATTGGCATTGAGCATCACTACATGTGTGTACTTTTTCAGAAACGCACAATCGATGTCATGTGGGTAGGTACGGATGTGCAGCATGCCGACTTCTTCACAACGGCCATCAGGAGTACCAGGTTTCTTGCGGATGCATGTTTAGTGGGACTTCGTCTCGCACTCGCAGCTGGCTAACCTCCTCATGCCATTTTTTCTTGTGCTTGTCAGTGCTTGTGCGTTCGAAGACTTGTTCGCCATGCAGTCATGGGGGAGTGATGTTGTCCACAGCTTAAAGTGACCCCTCCGCTCATGTCCATGCTCGTGTAGATCCCTGACCAGACAGCAACCTGAGGCTAGTGTGGGAGCTGACGTGGCCTTGGGAGTGTCCGAGACTCCACGACTATCCACCGGTGACACTTGTGAGGAGCTCGGGCTCAGGCTCGACTGTTCCAGGCTGTTCGGCAGGGAGGCCGACTATAGGAGGAGAACTGATGCATGGGAAGAAGGGAGAGGGTAGGAGGGTCCTCAAGCAAAAAACTCCATGAAAAGGTGCCAAGCCACACGGAGTTGCAACTCAAGAGGGAGAAAAATGCAACAAGGAACATGAGTCACAGGCAGTCGGAGGGAACCATGAGGGGAGCGAGCGAGCAAGCAGTGAGCTTGCTATCGCACGTTGCTCACTTCACAGGTGGATCGAACCACCACCTCCTGATCCTACAAATAGTTTGCTCTGTATTTTCTCAAGTGCACCCTGCACGAACTAGGTACGAGCAAGGACCCTGTTCAGGCTATGTGAGGCAAGCATGTCAAATTTCAGGCATGTGTCAAATGTCATGCATGTGTCAGAGATGCACAGTTGTTCACACGTGAACAACTGTGCATTTCGTAGGTCCAATGGTTGTCAAAGGGCACCATGTGACTCCACGTGGGGTATCATCCACTGTAGATGCTCAGTATCCAGTGTAGGTCAGTCACCTACACAAGGGAGGGGAGTGTGCAGCAAGGCTAGAGGTCACCACGTCGTACTGACACAGAAACCAACACTCCCCCATGAATCACAGCCGACTGCACACTGACACTCACAACGACATCAACAACGTCACGAGAAGTCACATATGACTGTAATGGCACTGGCACAACAGATCAACCAGGAGCATCACGCACGCAAGATAGCCCAACAGCATGCACTACCGCCTTGAAGGCGTTGTTGCTGAATGCCTTTGTGAGGAAGTCAGCTCGCTGCTGTCTGGTGTCAACCCACACAATCTGGACATCACCTGCAGCCACACACTCATGCACAAAATGGTGTTCAACATTGATATGATTCATGTGAGTGTGATGCATTTCATCATGCTCAGCAATAGCCCTTGTGCTTGGGTTGCCGCAATGAACCTGATGCAGCAAATGGGAATGCGCAGTTGTTATAGCAAGCGACACAGCCAAACGCTCTCGCAAGTGCGTGGACCAAGCGCAACATACTCAACCTCGCTAGAGCTGAGTTCCACACAACCTTGTTTCCCACTCTTCCACAAGATTGATGTCCCATCGACAAGGAAGATATAGCCCATGCGACTACGAGCATCCAAATCATGCGCCCAATCACTGTCAGTGTATCCATCGACCACCACTGACGGTTATGCTCAGTAACAGAGACCAACGCGAGTGGTAGAGAGCGCATACCTGATGACTCGCAGCGCTGCCTCCATGTGCCGTACTCTCGTGCACTGTACAAACTGCACCAGAAAGTTGACTACAAAGGTGACGTCTGCTCTTGTGTTGGTAGCTAGGTACATTAGAGACCCTATGACTTGCAGGTAGTCAGTCACGTCGACTTGCTCCCCCAGCCTTGACACATCCAGTGTTTTCAGCAGCTGTTGCCCGGCAGGGGTCATCGGTGTGGGCGCATTGGGTGTAGCCTCAAGTAGGGAGGCAAAGCGCTCCCCCAAGCTCCTGACGTACGCAGCCTGGTGGACATGCAGAGTACAACGAGCATGGTCACGCTCAGGCTCCATACCTAGGAAAACACGAGCTGGTCTCAGGCCTTTCATTTTGTGCGTTGACTGCAACAGGGACTTGACAGACGCCACTGTCGATTGACACGGAGACGCGATGAGCAGATCGTCAACATAGACAAGGACGGTGTGGACGGTGGGGTCACAAGGAGGGAAGGATCAATTGTGCTCCGTTGGCACCCCTCTTTCTCAAGAGTGGAAGTGATCTCTTGATTCCAGTACCGTGGAGATTGCTTGATGCCGTAGAGAGCCTCACGCAGTCTCCAGACCCGATTTGTGCCATTGGAAAATCCTGGGGGCTGGACCATGTAGATCTCTTCCTCCAAGCGTCCGTGCAGGAAGGCTTTGATGTCCATCTGCTCGAGTTCCCAGTCATAGTGTGCAACGAGACTGAGAAGTGCATGAGCAGTGGTGTAGCGTCTGACAAGGGCAAATGTCTCGTCCAAGTCAACACCGGGGACTTGGGGAACCCCCTTGGTAGTAAGACATGCCTTTTATTTGTTGATCTTACCGTTGGGCTTGTACTTCCGATGGAAGACCCATCGGGCGTCGATGGCCTTACGGCCTGCTGGTAGATCGACCAATTTGTACACAGCATGATCGTCTAGAGCTTTGACCTCATCCTACATGGCAGCCTCCCATTGCTGTGTTTCAGGCCCTCCACGTGCCTGTCGGACTATGGTGGGATCAGGCAACGGGGGTCACACAGCAATGGTCGTAAGACACTCCGCGACACTACTAAGAAAGACGACTTTGAGGGCTCGGTCATGCTCTGTCACGAGCAACGTATATCCAAGGGTAGAGCTGGGGTGGAAAACCCCTGTGGCTAGGCCTAAGGCATCCATGCCGGTCGGCAAGGCGGGCGACTGCTCATGATGAGACTGAGACAAACGGTGGTGGGCTGCTGAGATGCTGGCAGAGCGAGTAGGGAGAGCATGGAGGCATCCGCCACGGAGAAAGGGTAGGACAGGCGCAGGTCCAGGAGGCCCACCAGGTGGAGAGGGAGCAGGAGCCGGTGGACTGGGCATGGTAAAGGTGTGCGGACTGGAGGGGTCAGCAGCAGAGTACGATGGAGACACCTCCTCGGACGAAGCAAGAGGTGAGGACTCAAAAGGGAAAGCAGGAGCACTAAGGGACACAGTCTGAGGGGACGTAGAGGAGGAATCAGGGGAGCCGGAGGAGGACAACTGGAGATGCAACAACGGTGAAGGTTGCGTGGAAGGTACAGCAACAGGAATTACATGGACAGTAGGAACCGCAGGGTGGACCTCCCCCCACAACGGAGAAAGTGGCAGCAAGGAGGCATCAGACGAAGGGTGATGTAGGGCACAGAGAAAGATGGACTAAAAAAAAGAGCATAACAAGACTAAACGACCCACTGGCGCTGTGAATCCGAGAAACGCCAGGCTTTGGACTCGGCAGACACACCCAGGAAGGGGCACAAACGCCCACGCGGGGAGAGCTTCCCATCGCGAAGGTCCTCGGGACGCCAATCAGACGTAATGTAACCCCAGACGTGACCGAGGCGAAGATCGGCAAGAGTGCCAAACCAACGCTCAAAAGGGGTGACAGTGCGTGGGAGGGGACTGTGGGGTACACGTTTCCAAACCCAGGTCATGTAGCTCATTGCCTCAAAGGGAAGAGAGGGGAGAGACCAGACTCAAACAAAAGATTGCGGACACCATCGACAAGAGTCTGATTCCAACGTTCCAAGACACCGTTTTGCTGGGGTGTGTAAGAAGTCTCCACACACACCCCTTTGGACTCAAGGAGTCGAGTAGTGGGACCAAGAAATTCACTTCCACGGTCAATGCAAAAGACACGGAGGGACCGTTGACACAATCGTTCAGCCTTAGGAAGCCAGGCTGCAAGGACATAACAAACATTGCTCTTCCAGAAAAGAGCGAAGACCCAGCAAAAGCGAGAGAATTCATCAGTCGGACAGAGCACATACCAGCCAGCCATGTCCATGAACTCATTAGGAACGGGACCCATGACATCAGCATGCACAAGATCAAGGGGGTGAGCATTCTGGGAGTCAGAAGGAGAAAAAGGGGAGCGATGCATTTTACCCTGGGTGCAGTCAAGACAGAGAAATGGGCAGGGAAGGTGGACGGTGACAGACCAAGGGCGGCCTGGAGGTGGAGCATGTCTGTAATAGCATTAGTGTGCACATGACCCAGGCGGTGATGCAAGAGCTGGACATGTGAAGGAGAGAAAGATGGAGTAACATGAGCAAGAGAGGAGCCAACAGAGGGTGCGAAAGGTGCAACCAGAGGGACACAATACAGCTTGTCGCATTTGACACCTGACAAGACAACACGCCTAGAGGAACGAAGGCGAACAGTGCCAACACCCTGACTGGCTGAGAAATCCATGCCTGATCATCTAGGGAGGTCACCAACATCAAGCTAAGCTCCATCACGGGCACATACAGATCGTCAGGCAAGAACCGTGCACCGCTAAGGCAAACGAAGAGAACAAAACCAGTGCCCTGAACCGAGAGCAACTGACCAGAGCCTGTGTGAACAAAGCGAACGGAACCAGCAAGACCCAACGAGACGAAGGAGGCACGGACGGACGTCATGTGATGAGTGGCACCGGAGTCAAGGACCCAGATGCCATAAGAGACACGAACATGGGGAAGGGCACCACATGTAGAAACAGTACCAACAGGAGGAGAGGACAGTCATAGACGGCAAGACGAAGAGGGAGGACAACAGACTGCTAGTGCTCGATCCACGGAACAGACGCAGACGGGGACCCAAGAACATGACCCGGGGGGTCGCTTCCAAGGATTGTTTCAGCATGACAAGGGGGACCTCTGGCCAATGCCACCACACTCACCTCCCTGATCGCAAAGGTGAAGACGCTGGAGGAGGGATTGCTCTTGCTGACGCTCGCCTGCGACGGAAGGCATAGGAAAAGGAGCTGATGACAGCGGCGAAGGAGGGTACCACTGAGGAGAAGTGTAGGCCGGAGAAGGGAGCCCTGCATAGACAGGGGCCTCATAGGGTGGCGGCCAACCCTAAGGGAACTGGACTGACGGAGGCGTGGCAAGAACCCCAGGAGTAGAGTAGGCCTGTGCCGAGGAAGAGCTGGCAGAGTGAGTCGAGGAGGCGGAGCTGGAGCCGGAGCTAGCTACAAAGGAGGAGCCGCTGGAACGTGCACAATGGGCACGCATAGCATGGGCAAGGTGGAGGTCATCAGGAGGTGCGGGACACTTCCGAGCGAAGTGCTCGGAAGAGCCGAAGTTCCAGCATACCACCTCACCAGGGACGCAAGAGGAGGAGGACTCGGCAGGCTTCCCCTTGTCCCTACCCTTACCGTACCCACGTCCACGGCCTTGGGAGGCAATAGCAATGGCAGTGGAGGATGTCAAGGAAGAAGAAGGGGAGGTGCCAGAGGAGGAGGTAGATGATGTTGTAGTGACAACGGCGGCACCAGCAATAGCTGAGCAGTGCAAGCGCTTGTTCTGGAGACTGGTCCACCAAGCAGCGAGGCGCTCAGCGGTAAAGTCCGAGACAGCACTGACCCTAGGAGGGGACCTTGGAGCGACAAGCTCGGAGGCGAGCCGTTGCAGTTGGTTGGCCTTGACGTCACGAAGGAGATCCGACAGCTCGGGGATTAACCCATTGACCATGGTAAGGACTGTTGACAGCTGGCCCAGCGTGCAACGTCAAGCTCATGAAGGAGCTTGAGGCCGCGTGCCCAGTACGTGTCAGCTGATTCGTCTGCGTGCGTCAAGAGCATGTTTAACTACATGGTGAGCACACTTTGAGCATCTTGGCCAGTGACAATGGTGCGGTGACGCAGCATGGTGTATGCACCAATAGGATTAGCTCAGCGTTGGGCAGCAGGGTTTGCATTATAGCAGCCGACATCATCGACAAGCATTTCTGGCGCAACAGCAATAAGAGTGCGGACGGCGTGAGCAGACTCGTCAGCAAGAGGAGCAAATGGAGGGACTGTTGGGAAAACGTACTGCCAGAGGCGTTCTCCCTAAGCCCAAGCACTGACCGAGTCTCCCAGGAGGAGAAGGCCAGTCCAGCAGCAAGGACAGGTGATTGGGAGAAAACGTCGTGCTGACCGTGACAATAGTAGCTGTGGCAGCAGGTGGGACATCTATAGGCTCAGTAGTAGCGGTGCTATCAGCAGACGATGTGGGGGAGACACCAGCATCGGTGCCAGCAAGAGCGCCAGACTACATGACGGACGCAGCAGGGAGACACTTGAGGACTATGGCAGTGACTTCATCAGCAAACGCAGCGCGGTTGTCATTA
>SZWC01000049.1:728959-746800 GCA_023375785.1 Penium margaritaceum | reverse complement strand
CCTCCTGCACCCCTCCGATTGGCCCCTTCTTCCTATCCCCCCATCGGTCTTCGCGAGCTTCGCGATCTTGGCCTCCTTCCCCCTTCATCCTCCTCTCCCTCCCTCCCTCCCTCCTCCCCACCCACGCTTCCGCCTCGCCCTTCCACCGGCCCTCGTCGCTCGTCCCGCCTTCAACCACCCCTCCCTCGCGGTGGTGACCTTGGTCTCGTTGAGGACCGTCGCGAAGAATTTCTCTCCCTCACAACTTCCCGTTCTACCCTTCCTCATTGCCTTCACCACGGTCCCTCCCCTCCTGATTTTCACCACCATTCAGTCCCCGCCCTCTCTCCTCCGTCCACTCTTCTCCTCTCCGTCGCCACTACTCCCTCCCCTCCCATCCCGGTTCCCGCCACCTATGAGCAAGCTCTTGGTGGGCCTCACGCCGCGGAGTGGCGCATTGCCATGGAAAATGAACTCGCTAACTTTCAGTCCACCGGGACCTACTCAGAGGTTTCCCGCCCTCCCACCACCAACGTGGTGAAGGGTATGTGGATCTACCGGGTCAAAGTCGCCCTTAGGAATCCCGTGGAGGTCAAAGCCCGGAATGTTGCCAAGGGTTTTTCTCAATGGCATGGCATTGAATTCTCTGACACCTACTCTCCCACGGCCAAACTCACCACCTTCCGCACCCTCCTCCACATTGCCGTCGCTTGCGACATGGAGCTCCACTACATAGATGTCTCCGCAGCTCTCCTTCAAGGTGATCTTCATGAGACCATCTTTCTTGAACCTCCCAAAGGTCATCCCATCATCTTCTCTGACACCGTCTGGCGCCTTCATCGACTCGTTTACGGCCTGAAACAATCACCCCAGGAGTGGCACTCCAAGCTCCGATCTGCTCTCATCTCTCTCGGATTCCACGCTGCCCAGTCCGACGCTAGTCTCTTCATCCGCACTTCTTCTTCCGGTTGCTTCCTTCTCGCCTACATTGACGACATGACACTTGCCTCTAGTGACCTCGACGAGCTCGTTACCCTCAATGAAGCCCTCATGCAACAATCTACCATGAAGGATCTCGGCTAGCTCACCCACTACTTGGGATGGAGGTTCGGCGAGACCGCCCCAACCGCACCGTCACCCTCACTCAAGAAACGTACATCAACACCATCCTCCTCAGATTTGGACACCTCCAATCCAACGGCGCGACAACGCCTCTCTCCACGGAGCACGGCCTCACCGACCCCTCTGTCCCCACCACCACCCCCTCCTTGGACCCCTTTCCTAAGTTGGTTGGCTGTCTCATGTATGCAATGGTCTGCACCCGTCCTGACCTGGCCTACCCTCTCAGCGTCCTCTCTCGCTTTGTTGGACTAGGACGCTTCTCCACCTACCACTGGCGTACGGCCAAACAGGTCCTCCGCTACCCCCACTCCACTCAAGCGTAAGGCCTTACTCTTGGTGGATCCCCGGACATCTCTCTCGAGGGTTTCACCGACTCTTCTTGGGCGGACGACCAAGCGGATCGCCGTTCCACCCAAGACTGTGGTTTCCGCCTTGGTTCTAGTCTCATCAGTTGGCAATCCACTCGATCTTCTTCCGTCTCTCTTTCCTCTTGCAAGGCGGAACTCTATGCTGGCACCATGGCGGCACAGGAGGCCACCTGGCTTTTCACCCTCCTCTGCGAGCTTGGTCATCCTCAACCTCAGCCCCGCTTGTGGTACGACAATGCCAGCACCATCGCCCTCACCAAGGATCCAGTGTTCCATGCACGTACCAAGCATATCGAGCTTCGATACTGCTACATCCGCGAGCACGTGCAGGCTGTTCACCTGGACGTCCCCCACATGTCCTCCGCGGCCAACTTGGCGGACATCTTCACCAAGGCCCTCTCCCACAAAGACCACCACCGCCTCCTTCCTCTCCTCGGCCTGCGCCCTCCTCACCTTCAAGGGGTGTCAACGTGAGCACCAAGATTCTAAGGAGTGTGTCAGTGAAATCTGAGACTCTTGCTTCTCACGTTGAATCCTGTGACTCACCTCACAGGTTCAAATCCCCCCATGAGCACTGTTCCCCAACCCAGCCCACCATTTCACCCCTCACACAGGCTACCCCGCTTATTTTCCCCTTCTTGGACTACCCCGCCCATTTACCCCCCAAACCTACTCCATGCATTATGCCATCTAGGGACTACCCCACCTTGTCCCTCTTCCCAAACAGGCTACACCGCTACTTCATCCTGCATAATCCATACCCCAAATCTGGGCAACCTCACCTTCCCATCACTTCACCTCCCCACTACCTCACCTTCCCACCACCTCACCTTCCCACCACATCACCTTCCCACTACCTCACTTCCCCACCTCACCTTTCCAACACCTCACCTCCCCACCTCACCTTCCCACCACCTGACCTCCCCACATCAACTCCACACCTCACCTCCTCCCCCCCTCACCTTCTCACCACCTCCCCTCCCCACCACCTCACCTTCACACCACCTCACCTTCCCACCACCTCACCTCCCCACCTCCCCTTCCCACCACCTGACCTCCCCACATCAACTCCACACCTCACCTCCTCCCCACCTCACCTTCTCACCACCTCACCTCCCCACCACCTCACCTTCACAGCACCTCACCTCACCCCACTTGCTGTTTAGCTTCTTGTTTTACTACTTAGGCTACAAGTTTTCCTAGCTCTCCCTCATTCATTCAATCCAACACATTCGTTGTGTTCTCATTCTCGACACACCTTGTATTACTTCCCACACGTACATTGTGGACACGAGTGGGATTTTCTGTCTTTATGTTTCCAGCCAACTATCTGTGTATTTCTAGATCTTTATGCCGATCATCGGGGACATTTTGGCCAGCTTTCCTAGTTGTAGGTTTTCCTCTCTACAAGAGTCTGACAACTTTGACCATGTTCCAGGCATGTAAATAGAATTCTCAAGAACCATGTCAAAATTTTAGAACTGTTTGGTTGACTTCTTTACGGTAATTGACTTTTGTGAGGAAGTACCTTGACACTATCAAAACCTTTTACATCTCAATGGGGTTTCTTGAAATAACCACTCACAATGTGGCTTCTCACGTGCCACTCGCCTTGAGCACCTAAGACCTTGAGGATACCTCATTCTTCTTCTTGCACATGTATGCATGCACCCGACAGTTCTGAAACTTGTCAAAAATTTACGGGTTTTCAGGTTATACGTTACTCAAGTCATGTATGCCCGATGGTGTTATATTCTCGCACTCAATTTCTGGTACGCTTCTTCAGTGCCCTCGCACTAAGCAAGAGTACTGAAACTGAAGTGTACCATGACAGTGTTTGTAAACATTGAGTACGTAGTTTCTATGTGTTTTCATGGAGGAGGGGTGGACATTGCTGGTACATACTAGTCCCATGTATTGCATCCCCCCTTAATAGTGTAGGTCCAGAACTCCACACAACACAATACATGTACTACGTACATGATGAATGTATTTATGTATAGGAAACAAGCGCACTGTCCTCATGCACTACCTTCACGCAGTGGACCTCCCATATAGGAGTGGGGGTCAAAGTACCCACGTAAGACAAAATCACGCACTAAGTGTGTGAAGTGTATTTTTTTTATGGAGAATGAGCACACTGTCCTTGTTCACTAGCCCCATGCACTGGTCTCCCACATAGGAGTGGGGTTCTAATAATCCACATGAGATACAATCATGCACTGAGTGCCTGGTCAGTGTATTTCTATGTGGAGAATATGCGCACTGTCATCATACACTACCCCCACACACTGGACCTCCATTTAGGGGTGGAGATCCAATGTTCCATTAAAGACAAAATGATGCACTAAGTGCATGATCGATGTATTCTTCTATGGGAGAAGAGCACTCTGCCCTCATGCACTACGCCCACGCACTGGACCTCCCCTATTGGATTGGGGGTCAAAAGTCCCATACACGAAAAAAACCACATACTAAGTGCGTGATCAGTTTATCTCTACATGGTGAATGAGTGCACTGTCCTCATATGCTAGCCCCACGCACTGGATCCCCCTTTTACAATTAGGGGTCTTGTGTTCCATATGAGATGAGATCACACACTTAGTGCTTCATTACTGTGCTTTTACATAGAGAACGAGCATACTATCCTCATACACTATCTCCACGCACAGAACCCCCATAAGAGTGGGGGTCTGAGATTCCACTTGTGATAGAATCATGCACAGATTATGTGATCAGTGTATCATTGTATGGAGAACGAGCGCACTATCCTCGTACACCAGCTTTGTGCACTAGACCTCCCTTATAGGAGTAGGGTTCTAATACTCCATATAAGACAAAATCATGCACTATCCCCACGCACTAGACACCCCTATCAGGATGGGGATCCAACGTTCCATATAAGATGAAATCACACACTGAGTGCATGATCGGTGTATTCTTACATAGGAAACGAACATACTGCCTTCAAACACTAGCCCCACACACTAGATCCTCCCATGGGAGTGGGGGTCAAACATCCCATGTAAGACAAAATCATGCACTTATTGCATGATCAGTGTTTTTTTTGTGGAGAAGGAGCATATTTCCCTCATACACTATCCCAACACAGTGGACCCTCCTCTAGGATTGGGGGTCCAATGTTCCATATGAGACAAAATGACACACCTGGTGCGTGATCAGAGTTTTACTTTGTAGGAAACGAGTGAACTGTCCTCATACACTACCCCCACACTGGACCCCCTATACGAGTGGGGTACGAGGTTCAACATAAGATAACATCATGCACTTTGTGCGTGATCAATGTATTTTCATACGGAGAATGAGCGTAATATCTTCATACACTAGGCCCAAGCACTGGACCCCCCCATGGGAGTGGAGGTCAATGATCCAGATAAGACAAAGTCACACACTGGGTGTGTGATCTGTATTTTTGTATGGAGTACGAGTGCACTTGCCTAATACACTGCACCCACGTACTAGACCCCCCATAGGGATAGAGATCGAATATTCTATGTAAGACAGAAGCACACATTGAGTGTGTAATCAATGTAATTTTGTATGGGAACCGAATGCACTGTCCTCATGCACTAGCCCCACACATTGGGCCTTCCTATAGGAGTGGGGATCAGACATCCTATGTAAGACAATATCATGCACTGAGTGCGTGATCAGTGTATTTGTGTATGGGAAATGAGCACACTGTCCTCATACACTAACCCCACGCACCGAACCCCATCTCATACGATGGAGATCCATCGTTCCATATAGGACAAAATCGTGCAGTGAGAGGGGTAAAATGATTTTTTAGGAAAGAACCACACACCACATGGACACACTAAAAAACTAGTGTGTGAAGAGCCCTTTATTAACTATATTTCAATCAAGTGTCTCATTTTCCCGAAACATCTTTCGTCGTGCAAATTCCAACTGTAAACCATTTTTGTTCAGCTCGGTGTAATGCTTGCGATGTTGGTGGGATAGCAAACAACTTCACTCTTGCATGATAACCCCGTATACGTCTTCCTTGCATCCCTACCATGTAGGAGTATATAAATCTCACGCTAAAAATGGTGGAAGAAGCAAATATGACTAGTGACAAGTAGCATTCATCCGGTGAAGACTTCGGTGATGGATGAACAATATCGCATGATGCACAAAACTCTAGAAATAGCAACAACCATGACAGAATACCCAAAGATTGGCACATTATCAAAGATTCCAATAACAATCTGGTCATGGGTTTGTAGGGCTTGGCAAATCCATTGCCTTTGTCAAGTCTCTTCACGATACCTGGAGCAGTGGTTAGGTGTACAAACTGTCAAGCAAGGACCAACAAGGAATAATACCAAGGGTATAATAGACGTATACACTCAAGGGCCTCAACAACCATCTCCTCCAAGTGCTCCATGTAGCGATAGATGAGCGTCGCAAGCCACACGCTCTAGAAGCAATGCTCTCTAAGACAAACACTCAATCCCTGAGTGAACCCCAAATCTGGCCAGTACTTCCCAAATTTCTTTCATCTTGTGAATCCAAAAGAACCAATAGTGTGGATGTAGATGAAATATTTTGAGGTGGAATTCACCTCTGTTGCAGTCAGGAAAACAGGATGAAAATTGACCTCACGACCTTGCTATTGAGTGACACAATACGTAGATTGTGGACCAATGTAAAGGGCATCTAATAATAACAGTAGACTTGCGGAGGCTGATCAAGGACTCACACAAACACTCACACCATTCTACATAGCTGTTATACCTCTCAAGCGGATCAATTTTATGTGGCGAGATTCATGTACTCCACTAGAAAACAGGAATAAGCAGGTCCATGCCTTGAGCGAGTTTCCCAAGCATAATCAACAAGATGAAAAGGAGATAATACTAGATTCACAAAAATAAAGTAATACTCATGAAATAAAAAGGGCACGAGTAGATGATAAATTTCTTTGTTTCTTTTAAGAATCTGCACTGAGTACTTCTCCCTATGAATGGCTTACAACGTCACAGACAAGGGTTCCTAAGATCACAACATTTGACAAGGAAGACTAGGAGAATTAATCAGAAATGTTGCTATGGATGTAATTGTTGGATTGAAAAGGTTTCAGAAAAGTATGGGCACTACTCAAAGGGAGGGTCTCTCATGATTTTGTCAAAAGTAAAATGGCTAAAACTTTGGGTTTGAAGACCAGACTAGCTATGTTTGAAAGGAACAAATACAAACGGATGACTTTAAATTCATGAACTCTATGAACCTCTCCTGCTATAAATCAAGGATCTGCATGATATAAATATCTAGAGATATTGTCCAATTAATAGCCACAAAATCATCTTTGGTCAAGATTTTTTATACAGGTGCAATCCATATGGACATGACCAGTGGCGGAGTCTACAATAGCAATAATTATAGAAAATGATACTTGCAGGTAACTAATGGACCCACAAAGCAATGGCGGTTGTAGGAAGCAACAGAGGAGAAACCAGTAGTGGAAGTTATGTCAACCACTACCCCACAATGCACTACGCTGAGATCCGTGGACATGGGTAAGAGATGCATGTAAGAAGGAGTACAAGTGTGGTTTATTCACGTATTATTGGACAAAGAGGATAGATTGTAGAAGCTGATGACATCATTAGCCTTGATATCATTGAAGTTGGCAGCTGTGTTGGAGGATTTTGCATCGCAAATCAAGGAGTTTGAAGGTATTTTTCACAAGAGTTACCTTCACAACTCAACATCAATCATTTGAATTACCTGAAGCAGGGAAGCAGAACAACAGCCAAGGAAATCAATTGGATGTGCATCAATGAGTTGACCAAGCTGAAACTTTAGCTCTAAAAATGATCAGGTATGGATTTCTACATCCATACGCTTACAGTGTATGGTCGTAAGTCAGAGGAGCATACTGGCCATTTCCAAAAATTCCTCGAAGTTTTACAATAAATCATTCAATGGAAGACTCTTAAAGTATGACTTTGGTTGCTGTATTTTTAGTTTGTGGGCCGAATCATTAACAAAAAATGGAATGCCGTGGATGAAAAAAAAAATTAGTTGTTGATTTGAAAATTCCCACTTATGGATGGGAAATTCAAGTAATTTTGGAATTCTTCAACAGCTATAATTTGTTTTTATAGAGGATTATGCTAGAGCAACAGTGCCTCCCTCCTATTTCACATAAAGACCACCGAGTGGAATTTGGTTTACAACAAACAAGATATTAATCTCCTTGAGAAACGCTCTAACCTCAGCACCAATATTACAATTGGCAGATCCAGTATTAAACAATGGTGGTACAGAAAAACAGGTTGGACAAATTTTTCAAAAACTGGATGGGCCGGAACCAAAATACGTAGTGCATGAGAAAGAAATGCTAGTGGTTGTGCATGCGTGCAAGACGTGGCAGTATTACTTGGAATGGAGACTATGTGTATTTTGCATCAACCACCACGTCCTAAAATCTCCAAAGGCTTAGCCAAACATGAACCATCAACAAACTCAATGGACGCAGCTCCTTGAGTGAAACTCGAACAGTGACATTGAGTACCATCTTGGGAAGATAGATCCAGGGGATGCTCTTTGTTGGAGACCAGAATTGGTGGTAAATATCGTCGTATTGCAGATTGAGTAAGACCCTTACCGTGAGTGCCTCCTTGCAAGGTGATACAAACAATATGATACGATTAAAAAAAACCTCTTATTTGACATCATATACTGGCGATGACGTTTCACTCACCAAGTCATTGTACCATCGTGTGAAGAACTTCAAAGGATGATGTCGGAGGAACTCCACAACACCAGTCTGATTGGACAATCTGGCAACGACGACGTGCTCAAGAAACTCATGAAGTACTATTGTCGGAACAATATTCAAACAAACATCAAAAGCGAATACAAGTCATATGACATGTGCGAATGCCATGTGTTGAGACAAACCAAATCCTTGAGTTTTCATTTACCACTATAGGTACAATAGCAGGCATTGTCTCAATGGACTTTGTGATAGGTGTGCCTGTCATACCAAAAGGATTTTATGTGTTTTTTGTGGTGATTGACTGGTTCTCAAAGATGTCACACTTCATCTTAGCAAGAACAGTGGTTACCGCCAAGTGAACAGCACTGTTACACATCAGTACCAATGTCCAAATACACGGTGTTTCTGCCTCCATCACTTGTGATAAAGATGGATGTTCAATAGAAGGTTCTAGCAAGATCAAGTGACTTGCTCCATTTGTCATTTCCAGATCTCAATTGCCTTCCATCCCTATATTGATAGGCAAGCAAAACACTCCTATTAGACACTATAAAAACTAGGAAACCACCATGGATGTGTTTTTCAAAATGATTCTCCCATGCATACTATATTTTCAGAGGTAGAGGTGGACGAATGGAAAACATTTGCTTCGAACGAATGAGGCAAGCACTACAAAAGTAGGAGTACGATGCATCACACAACATGTAGGAGTCGTGTGTCAAGCAGATGGATGTCACTCATTATGTCAAAGGCTTTTCTAGCCGAATCCGGCTAATGTCCTGTAACATGTCTTGATGACATGGCTATCAAGGGTGGAAGTGTGACATCCCAAAAGCCTAAGAGTGCCTAAAATCCAAGAGTTAAGTCCTTACATCATTGGTCCAAAACACGACGGCCTCCAAGTTTTCACGTTGATCACGCATGGGCATGATGGCAAACTGCCACTACCCCTGGTGTTCCATTCCAAAAGATCCAGGGAGGGTTTACCTCTTTTCAATTGTGTCAAAAGATGTACCATGAAAAATATCAATGTTTTGATGCCTTTTAGTCACTTTCTTCATGGTGTTGGAATCTTTATTAGACCACGCCTTGGTATTCTTGAAATCTCTTAACTTATTGATGGAGTATCAAAAACCACCCACTCATGACCCAGCTTTCAATGCACTACTTGCCTCAAGCACCCAAGACCTCAAGTATATCTCGTTCTTTCTACTGCACTTGACATTATGTGCTGGACACATCTGACACTTGTCATTAGATTCCACTTGTTGTTCCACTTGTTGTAGATGACAAAATATAATATGTAGCCATTTTCATCAACCATCACTTTCTCCACAAGTCCTTCCTCTTGACATCTATTGTTCCCCGACATGACACCATTTTCAAGGGGGATAGGTATAAATGCTAGCCATCCACATGTCAACTTATAGACTTTTATTCTGATCAGCCGTAGGTATCTTGGAGAATTTTCCCGACATCCGGTGTTCTTTCCAGAAGTTTTGGACGGTTTTTACCACCTTGTATGATGACCAATCGAATTATCTAGAACCATATAAACCCTTCGGTACCGCTCTGTCTATTTTTTGTCGTGCTAGGATTTGTGGCTTAATATTCTCAAAACTCCCAGACTTCTCGGAAAATTTTCTTAAAGCTGCTTGTCACACCGGGAAATTGCATACACCGCTTGGCTTAAAGATCTAGGACCCTGAGGACGCCTCACTCTTTGTTTTTTTACTTTATGTAGGTGCATTTGAAGGTTCTGGCATTGTCAAAAAAGTAAACTTTATATAATTTATATACATCTCATATGTCCTATTTGCCCAAATTGTCTTTTGCTCATTAGCGTTTACACATTCACCATGTACACTTTTCTCGGTGTAGCGCTTGGTATCACAACACAAGTGTGCTCAAAGTGCAGATAACAAAGTCACCCATGTATGACAATATCACATAAGTTCTAAATTCATCCCCACCGTCCAGACGTTTGCACATCTTGCGACAATGATAGTAGGGGAAGCAAGCGTAACTACAGATGAACATTGATGAAGACT
The DNA here is from genome assembly GCA_023375785.1 of Penium margaritaceum. Lineage (NCBI taxonomy): Eukaryota > Viridiplantae > Streptophyta > Zygnematophyceae > Desmidiales > Peniaceae > Penium > Penium margaritaceum. Next base: position 736,529 of record SZWC01000049.1, on the reverse strand, counting down.
TCAAAATACAAGGGATAGTAGTAAGCAATTCACCATCATCTCAAAACATTGCATAAAAAACAGTAGGTTGTCCATGAAATGGTGTGGGACCAAGTCAGACGACCAATACGTTGCCAAACCTCTCCAACTCAACGAATCCCTCGCCTCCACCTCTACCCGTTGGGATGGAACCAAGAGCAACAATAAGGGGTACAAACCGACGAGCACATACATATTTTTTCTATGAAATGTTGCCACTCGAGGGTCTCAACAGCCATTTGCTCTAGGAATTCAATGTGGTAATTAATGAGCTTTGGAATTTACACACACTGAAGTATTTCTCACACAAAGGAACACCTAAATCTTGATCGAACATTCAACTATGTCATCACTACTTGGATATTTGTATCTTACAAATTCAAAAGGGCCAACACCGTGAATGTAGTTTACAAGTCTGGAGCTGTAATTTACTGCTACTGGGTTAAATACCAGCAAGAATATGATTAAACTTGCAAAACCCACTTTTGCGTGGCACGACATTGAGTTTGTGGCCAGTTTTAAGGTCAGACCCAAGGTCATATCGAAGGGGCATCCAACAATAGCAAGAGTCTGGCGGGACAAGATCAGTGTCTCAAATAGTGGGCTTCACATCAATAACTACAATACTTTATGACTCAAAATGGGGGACTAGTACAACTTCTCCCACATCCTATTCCCAACCTGTGTGGGTGTTACCTAGCATCCCACAACATCACCAATCTTCAGGCATCCTCATCACTTCTGACACGCATGAGGACGTATGCTAGATGAATGTTGCGCCCTCTCATCTCTTCCATCAGCATCACCTTTGCAATCATTGAGGTGAGAGTTTGCATACATGTATGAGGTCACTTGTGTGCGAGTATGACCATGTTCTCCATGGCTCTGCCTCTGGTACCATTCAAGGATTTCTTCCTATCGATGTTCCATGGATTAAGGAATGGTATGTAGTATGTCTATTTTCCTTCTTGCCTTGGTGCTCGTGGGTAGTAGCTCTCACCACGATTTTCCATCGTTGTTCTTATTTGTGTTCCACATTCTGTGCGTGTGCTGGGTGGCTTCTAGACTCGGAAACCTCCCATCACATGATGTCCTCTAGTGCGTCATTGGTTTCCTAGGACCCTCTTGGCTCCATCGGCTTTGTGTGCACCGGCTCCAACCAACTTCTGCCAGTTCAGGGTGTGGGCATTGTCCATTTTATCGGGCTTAAGAGGGAGCTGTTATGCCATACGGGTTGTAAGTACCCTCTCTTTAGCTAAGTCTACTCTCTATTACGACTCTTGACGACCAGGACATGGACATCTCCTCCGGTCACGGCATTGCCCCCGTGTCGCACCGCACCACTGGTCACATCTTGCTTTGTGGCACATGCTGAGATTGTATCTTTCGTGTTTCCTCCTTTGCATCCTCCTTTGCCACAACTGCTTTTGTCCACGTTGCTTTCTCTTTTTTCCTGATGCATACACATTTGTTGAATGTACGCATGTGCTACATTCACATTGTAGACATTGACAGGTTGCTCCGCCATCAGCCTGAAAATGGTCTTGATGCCTCCACCTTCTCTACTCCTCTATGCTACTGACTGCCTCGATTGCCCTTAAGGAAAAATACATCAGCCCTCTTTTTCCAAACCTAATACCAGCACTGCCAATCCCCTTGGTCATTTCTATGCCAATGTCGTGGGTCCATTAACCCATAACGCTTTGGATGGTGTTGGGCGTTATTTCCTTTGCCTCAAAGACGACTTCTTAATCATGCATTGGGTCTTTGCCCTTCAGTAGAAATGTGATGTTTACTCAATTGTTGGGTCTTGGCTGCCTCATCTTGAACTCTCACATGGTCGTCGTCCGCGTACATTATATTGTGATTGTGGTAGAGAGTTCATGGGGACCCATTTGTTGTTGTGTGTTTTGTACACAACTTACGGTGACCCCTCGGCTCATGTCCATTCACGTGCAGATCCCTGAGACTAGCGACGATGGCAGAAGGCTGGCGGCCGGTGGCGACGGACGCCCAGAAGACTTCCGTATTTTTTAGATTCATGCTGTGTCACAGCACGTAGGCGTGTAGCTATCAGGATGTAGATCTCGTTGATGCGGCCGTTCTGGTTCAAACGGCTCGTCGTTCTGACGTGTCTGCAGGGAATTATGGCCAAAACTGTGTTTCTGCCACTGCTTTGTCCTGTTAGAAAATAGCGCCCTGGTGCGACACGTGTGTGTGCACTAGGTCCGTGACGCTATTTAGGTTGCCCAGACCTCACTTATCATTCTCTCTCTGCACAAATTTGTCATTTGCAGCTTCTGACACTTGTACTTGTGTCCCTAGCCCACCCCTTGCTGTTCTCACCTCCACTTGTATCTGCTAGAGAGTTAGTTGGTCGGCTTGTACTGCCACGCCAGCGACAGCAAAGCTAGGAAGCTGTCTCTCATGGTATCAAAGCGGCGAGCCAGTGCTCGCACAGCTGCGTAGCAGAGATGCAGCGACCGCAGTGGCAGTGAGCGACCGCAGCCGTTGCCTTGAGTAGCAGCAGCAGCAGCGCCTCTGTCTCGGCCAGAGGTCCTGGGAGGACCCACCACCGTTCCCACCGATTTTTTTTATATATCCGCGGCAGTTCCGCGGCCGTTCCGCGACAGCAGCAGCCATTCCACGGAAAACTCCACGGTGTTCCGCGGCGACGAGGCCTCCGCAGCGGACGCGGCAGCTCCGCGACCGCAACGGAACCCGCCGACGGTGCCGCGGATCTACCGCCGTCGCACGACGTGTTCCGAAGCCGTCACTCCGCGGTGACGGTAAACGCGGCAGCTTCACAGTGTTCCACTACTCCGCGGCATTCCGCCGCAGCCGTTCCGTGGCGATCCTGGAACAACCACGGCGGTGCCCCACTGTGCTAGGACGACCGTGAGTCCGCGCCCGTTCCGCGGCGATCCACCGGTCGCCAGCCGTGCCAGCTGTGCGGTGGTCGCGGAACGCACTGACGGGGTGCCCCGACAGCTCGAGGCACTCCGCCGCGTTCCGCACCAGCGCGACCGCGGTGGCGATGCGCATCACCCCGCTGTGCTCCGCGTCAATGCATCCGTGGTCAACCCCTCTGCAGTACTCTCAGCCCGAGATAACCCGCGGTAATCCGCGGTGAACTTCCGCGGTGAGGCGTACCGCGGAGGGGGCCCTCGGAGACGTTCCGCGGAGGAGTTCCGCGGAGGCGTTCCGTAGCAGCATTCCGCGGCAGTAATCCAAAGAAAAAGAAAAAAAAAGGGGAGGAAGAGAAAGAGGGAGCAACCGGTCGTCATGCCGAAGCAAACCCCTGCCAGCGCCACCACCGACGCAACTGCCGAGGACAGCTCCGTCAGCGGCCAACGCCGGGCACCGCCATCATCACCACAGCGGCAGCTGCATCAGCAGCAACAACAGCAGCAACAGCAGTAGCAGCAGCAACAACAGCAGCAGTAGCAGCCTCTGTAGCAGCAGCAGTAGCAACAGCGACAGCAGCAGCCGTCACAACAGCAACAACAGCAGCGGCCGCCGAGCCCGACGACATTGGCACGCCAAGTGCGCGCGTTGGCTGACTCACAGGAAGAGAGTCGTAATGCTCTGACGAAGCAGGTCGAGCTGCAGGATCTGATCAGAGGCCTACTGCCTCAGCAGCAGCAGAAGCACCCGTCAGTAGATCCAAGCGAGGATCACCTCGCTCCGGCAGCAATGCAGATGAGGTTGCAGAGACCCTCTCGGACTCGGGCGAGGAGGGTGAGGAGGAGCTGCTGCGAGCCCACCTCATCCGCCTGGAGGCATGCCGTAGAGCGCGCGAGGCCAATGCCGCCCTCCAGGGCATGAGCTCCAGTGCCGATGCCAGCTTGAGCTCGTCTCGCCGCCCTCTGAGCTTTGAGAAGCTGGCTCTGCGGGCCCGCCTGGGCAAGGGGGTTTCTTCCTGTATGCCCGGTCCCGCAATGGCTTCCGCCGTTGCTCTACCAACGGTCAAGCCACCCAAGTGGTTTGAGTCAGACCCTCCCATCTTTCGGGCTGGGAACGACTACAAATCTTGGGAGCCGCGCTTTCGCATGTGGGCCATGAGCGAGGGAGTTCTCGCCTACTACCTCACCCCCTACCAGGCGTCTGACCCTGCCCAGACGCAGATGGCTGTCCGCGCCGCCTCCGGTCTGACGAAGGCCGCCCGAGACTTCACCAAGGACTTCAGTCGGTTCCTTGGCGATCCGTTGACCGGCTCAGGAGCTAACCCTCGCGAGGCATGGGCACTGGCTGTCACAATCTTTGAGGGCGCCACCCTGGCCCTAACGTCCCAGCGCCTCGCCGACTTCAACTCCCTCTGCTAGACTGCTCATGTGTCTGCAGCTGACTACTTGGGTCAGGCGATCCAGTTGTACGAGGAGCTGGGAGACGATGCCCCTGCGTAGTACTCCGTACTCCAGATCATCCTCTACGGCATTCACCCTGACTACGCGCGCGTCTTCAGTAACTTCGACCAGACTCTACTTCGTGACATGGTGAGTGACGGGACCCTGCTGAGCTGGGCCACCATTCACTTCCTGGAGGTCACCGGCATGGATGCCGCGAACCGCGTTCGCCGCAGCACCACTTCAGCTGTAGTTATCGCCGCATCCCCTTCCCCGCTATCCACAGCTACAGCAGCTTCAGCTCAGGGAAGGAAGGGCCATAAATCGTCAGGTGGGGGTTCCAGCGGTGGGACCAGTAGCGACACCAGCACCAGCAGTGTCAGCCATAGCAGCAGTAGCAGCGGCGGCGGCGGCAGCAGCAGCAGCAGCAACAACGGCGGTGGCAGCAGCAGCAGTAGTAGTAGCAGCGGATCCGGAAGCACAACGGGCCGCCGGCTCGTGTGCTTCAACTGTGGAGGCGACCACCGCTATCCCGACTGCACTCGTCTGAAAGGCCGTCCGTTGGACTGGGCCAAGGTCACCCGTGGACTGCAGCAGGTGCACGAGGCGCGCATGCGCCAGACGTCCGGTGCGACCGCCCACTCGGCTGCCACTACCGCAGCCGTCCCAGAGGAGTCCGCCGCCACAGCAGGCTCCCCCGCAGATCCCCGCGACCAGGCGCTCGCAGAACGCGACAGGACGATCGCCGAGCTGCACCAGCTTCACACCCTGCGCTCATCTCAGGGAGGTGCGAGTGAGTTGACTAAGTCGAGGGGTCCTACTGCCTGTGGACTGTCTGTGTCGTTGCGTGATGATGCATGTGGTGGTCCCCACGCCCAGCTGTGTACGCGTAATGGACCCGATGATGTGTCTTGGGTGTACGGTGCTCATGTGCGTTCCGCTGGTCGCCTTGTCGTGTCCGCCGCTGAGCGTCCTGCCGCCGCGCCTTGTTCCGTCGCCGAGTGCCACGTTGCCCCTTGTACGCCTCTCACCGACGCCACCTGGGTCGTTGAGTCTGGCGCCACCCACCACATGACGTGTCGCCGTGACGCCTTCGTCGTCCTGCATCCTGTTGGCATTGTTCGCTCTGTTCGCACTGCAGCTGGCCATGAGATCCCTATCCAGGGTGTTGGGGTTGTGCAGTTCACAGGACCCGCTGGTCCCGTATACATCTCTGACGTCCTCTTTGTCCCTGATCTGGAACTCAGTCTGTTGTCTGTCCGTTCTTGCACCAAGATGGGCCTGGGCGTCACGCACACCGCTGCCGATGCTCGCATCTTTGTGCGTGACACCGAGGAGACCGTCCTCCGTGGGACGGTCGTCGATGATCACATCTCTGTGTATCACATCTCTGGGTCCTGTGCGAGTGCACCCCCTTTGCCTCCATCTCCCACTGCCCGTGTTTTCGTCGCTGGTGCTCTGACCCCCGAGCATCACCGTCTTCTGCATCGACGCCTCTGTCATGTGCACCTAGGGGCAGACGACAGACTCATCTGCACTCAGCCTGCTCTCGGTCTTGATGCGACGTCCTTCGAGGCGCCGCCCACGACCGACGGCCTGGCCTGTGCCGAAGGCAAAATGCACCGGTCCACCTATCTTGCGTCTGTCTCCAGGGCCCGTCGGCCCTTGGAGCTTGTCCACTCCGACCTCATGGGTCCACTCCCTGTCGAGATTCAGGAGGACCGCGGTCGCTACGTCCTGATGCTGACTGATGACTTCACGCGCATATGCTGGGTCTACAGTCTGCGACAGAAGAGCGATGCCGCCGTTGCCGTCTGCATCTGGCTGGTCATGGCCGAGCGCCAGTCTCCCCACCGCCTTCAGACCTTTCGCTCGGACCGCGGCGGCGAGTACCTCGGTGACATGGCCCGCTCCTTCACCGAGCTTGGCGTCTTCCACAACCTCTCTGCCCCCGCCACCCCCCAGCAGAACGGTGTCTCCGAGCGCTGGAACCACACCATGGAGGATGCAGTTCGCGCCATGCGCGCGGACATCGCCATGTTTGAGGCCTTTGCCTTCGAGGGCATGGCGTACATGACTTGGGTCTGGAACCGCATTCCCCACGGCCCCCTCTCAGGTCACGTCACGCCCTACGAGCTGTGGTACGGGCTTCGCGCAGACTTGCGCCTGGCCCGGGTCTGGGGCGCCCTTGCCTGCGTCTGGTTCACACCGAAGCAGAAGGGGAGCAAGCTCTCTCCTCGGGGCCGCATCCGCGCCTTCGTTGGCGTCGCCCCGCGGTCGAAGGCCTGGCGGTACTGGGACCCTGAGCGATGCCACATCGTGGAGTTCTGTGACGCTCTCTTCTTCGAGCATCTCGCCTTCCGCGACCTTGCTCGCATCCACGCTCTGCGTGCTGCTCATGCCCCTAGGTGTTCCGGACCCCGTAGTGTGGAAGAGGCTCCTGGCACGGTTGGCACAGTGCTCCCGTCTAGTGCGGTCACTCCGTCGCCGGCACCCCCGGGGCTGTCCCCAGCGGTTGTGCCCACCGGCACCCCCAGCCGCGCCCCGTCTGTGGCTCGCTCCTCTGCCCCCGACTCTCCACTCTCGCCCGTGTCTGAGTCTGCGTCTGAGTCTGCCTCTGCGTCTGAGGCTCTGCCTGAGCCTGTGCCTGCGTTTGAGGCTCTGCCTGAGCCTACGCCTGCTTCCGCGCCTGAGGCTCAGTCTGACCCTGTGTGCGCATCCGTGTTTGGCTCTAAGCCGTCCTTGCCTCCGGCCGCGGACGCGCCTGCGTCTGCCGTGGGCCCGACCCCAGCTCTTGAGGCCACGCCACCCTTGAGTGGCGCGCCTGTCGTGCAGTCCACACCGGCGTGTGAGTCAGCGGCGCCCACTGCTCCTGCCCCGTCGGACCCCTACAAACGGGCACCCGGCGGACGACTCCGCCCTCGCCCCACGCGCAGCGTTTTCAGTGGTGACCCGGGCACGAAGGCCCTCGGCCTGAGTGCTCACGACCTTGCAGAAGTTCACCCTGGCTGTGCCACTGGTATGGCACTACTTGCTCATGAGCGCGGTCTTGCTCGTGACGCCGCTGAGTCCATGGTGACGGTCGACCCTCCCTCTGCGGCGTATGCCCTGGCTACACGCAGTGCGCCAGTGCTGTCTCCCGATCCCACCAGCCTACCAGAGGCCTTGTCAGTCCCAGACGCTGAGCAGTGGCGCGCTGCCTGTCA
>SZWC01000049.1:670983-687423 GCA_023375785.1 Penium margaritaceum | reverse complement strand
CTTCCAGTGACAGGTCGACAGAGGGCGATTGAAGGGTACCAGGGACACTGGCCGTCTGTTGTGTCAACCTAGCCAGTGGGAGGGTTTGCTTGTGGATTCCACAGACAGAGGCATCATACAATGGAGAGTTCCGTCAAACGTTGGAGGACACACTCTTAAGGGGAGATAGATTGTCACGGTTTCATTGGTTGAGGAATCGAAAGAAAAAAGAAGAAGTTGACTCAGTTGGTATGGTCATACGCAAAACTGTCGACGTAATTGTGCGTGAAAACGAAAAACGGTAGATTTATCGGTAAAAACACGGTTGAACCCCAGAAATGTGGGACGAGTTAGGACAGCCACCGGTAGTATTTCAAGGAATACGAGAAAAGAAAATGAAAAGCCAACCTGCGACGCGTGCACTCAGGAAAGATGACGTGGTTCAGAAGGACGTTGGGGAGGGGGTGAGGCGAACGTTCGCACGGAACGTTCAAGAAACGAACAACGACGACTTCGCTAATGACGTAGAGCAGTGTAATGTGCCATGCATAACCAAACAATGGCGATAGCACCGCGTTTTCAGGAGATTATATCATAAGTAACGCTTTTCCGAACATGTAACGTTTAGTTGGTTCTTGTCCGAAAGAGGACAAAAATCAAAAGACATATTCGCTATATGACAACTCGTACAGTGGTAAAATAACATACATTACCGAACCACTTTTACGAAGCAATTGTAAACTTTTTCTTTTTCCTCGCTCAATTAAAGGACAAATTGACTAACACTAAGAGAAAATCATTCTGTACCGCAATCAAAGAAAAGTAGACGAACGACTACACACACAAAGCAACGTCAAACAACAACGGGGCACATGGAGAGCAGCGTCCAACAGTAGAGGCAAGTTTTTCTCGTGTTTTTCTAACGGGGCATATTGTACTCAATTTGGCACAAACATAGCACATAACAATCAAATTACCAAACTGGGGGCAAATGGCATACGTCGGAAAGGAAACAGGGGCACCGCATATAGTTGCCGATGACTATAAAATCCTTGTTTTGGATAATAAGGGTGTATTTGGGTAACATCGCATGCACGTGCGACGTCCTCCAACCCTCGATGGCCGCACAACTTGAGCCTTCCAAGGGCACCGTTCGAGCATCGGAGCGAAATTCGAGGACAGTCACTGGACAGCAATCGCACTTGTAAGGAAGTCGGCAACGTTACGAGGTACCCCGTTCCCGATGTTCAAACACTAGTATCCACCCCGACCGAAGGATTATAATCTCCATTCACCCCGTGTTTCGATTTTTTATCTCCATACGCCCCGACTTCAGCACTTTGATCTCAGAACGCCCCGCAGCCGGAGTGTCCGTGACGAGGTACCTCGTCGGGTACATGGTCATTGTCCAAACATTTTCATTTTCCGACTTCAGTGGCATCTCTCAATGTAAATATGTTATAACTTTCAATATCTTCATGAAGTATCTTCATGTTGAAGTTCGTTGGCCACTCACAACTCTGTGCTCTCTTGCCCATCACACACCGTGCATCTCATTGTACAGATTAAATGACATGGCTCAACCTGGGGAAGCAACAGACATGACAGCTCTGGCAGAAGTCTTTGGTGCTTTCTGGCAACCACTGCAGCTTCACCCAAGGGCTTCTTCTGAGGCACTTGTTGCCATCGTCTAACTCCTTGTGGCTCTTATGACTTTGTGATGTGGGAGATGCTAGGGCCCGTACACTCTAACTGCCGTGCCCTGCATCATGGTGCTTGCTTTGAATGTTTCTGGAGGAGCTGCATTTCCCGGGTGCTGATCCTTAGGGGGCCACTGTGCCGGGTTTTCCCGTGCATTGGTGAGTAGCCGCCGCAAGGTTAATAACCAAGCGGTCGGGCTCGACCCCCGGGTGGCGGTGTGCACTCGCTCATGCGTGATGCCCGGAGCGAGGCACACTCACCGGTTGACTTAGTCACGCTCGCTCCCCCTTACCTATGTCTTGGTTGTACCGAACTAAGTGAAGCAAGCTTTCCGCATCCATGGCGTGGCATGTCTCATGCGTGTTCATGGTTGGTCTCACACTTGTGACCTAGGAAGGTTACTAGTAACTTCTGGTATCAGAGCAGGTGAGACACCTCACCACTGCTCACACGGTCCTGGTCGCTGGTCCCAATGTACATCCAAGCAAGTTAGGTCAAGCAATACCTGTCGGACCTCACCGCAGCAGCGAGTCATCTCCACTCGTCGCAATTTCACCGCAGTCTTGCGGATTCACATCGCTCTCACTCTTGAGGCACGCGTGACCATTGCTGAACGTACTTGGCTGGTCTCGGCCACTCATCACCGCTCTGGGTTGCCCGCAGCTACTCTCCGCTGCTCACAGCTATCCTCAGCCACTCTCGACTGTATTGCGACTGCTCCACGCCAGTCGCCAACTCTAGCTACCCAGCATCTTCAGCTGACCTCTCTTAACGTCGGCGCCGCAGCTGCTGTCTCTCAGCAGCACCTCTTTCGGCCGCCAACTCTCTTGGCAAATCTCTTGCGTAGACGGCCTCCGCAGCTGCCCCTCGCAGCTACTCTCTCTGAGCAGCACCCTCACCACGCAACCCTGCATCCTCTCCAGTGCCGAGTGACTGCTGAACGTCTGTTAACTGCAGCAGTGGATCTCCCAGCCTCGCACACTAGCGGACGACGTGCCACTGTGGGTGCGCATGCTTGACCACAATTACTGGCAGGACGACGTTGATGCCGAACGCGAACGGGAAGAAGCAGAGATAGATCGACAGATTTACACCCCGGATGATCTCCCACCATCACCACCTCTCTCTCCAAGGATGCAACCCACCAGCATTTCCGAGCCTGCCGAACCTGCCACAGCTCCCTCGTCAACACCCGCTGCTCCAGAACCACCACTGCAGGCTCAGCTGATGCTTCTACTGCACCCGAGGTTCCTGGCGTCATTCCCGTTCTTCCCTTGCACACTGACTCGATAAGTTTGGCAGGTGCCGTTCTTGACGCTGCCGCCGGTGCCGCAGCGACCTTCGCAGTAACAGCTAGGGCCTGCCGTGCTCCTGCACAGACGGCCGTCGGCCGAGCAACTGAAGCATACACACAGACAGCTGCTTCCCTCACCTTACTGGCAGCAGCGACTACCAATATTGCTACCCAGATCACAGCAGCAGCGGCGTCTATTGCCACCGCAGCCTCCACAGCAGCAGACACCACCTCCAGCTCTGTCGGCTCCATCAGAGCATCCACCGCAACCGCGGTGCTGACGCCCACTAGTGCCCCTCGTGACGCGCCATCGCACGTCACCACCGTCGTCCTGATCGCATCAGCCTCAGCTGTAGTTGCTGGCGCCACTGCGACGGGGCTCCTCTGCCTCACTGTGGCGGTGGCAGGGTGGGTGGCTGTCCTGTCCTCTTCAGCCGCTGCTGTGGTGCCACCGCTCTTCAGCCTTCTTCCTCGGCACTAGCGTGGTGAGCAGAGCACTCTTACTCTTCCCTTCCCTCACTTGCATTTCACATCTTCTCACTCACTCCACTCCTAGGCTTGAGTTTGTCTTCACACCATGCCTGCACTAGAGGAGACCATAGAAGCCCTCCAGGCTGCCCTTAGTGAGGCACAGGCGGAGAGGCGTAGGGCAGAGGATGAGCTTCTCCGGGGGCAGGAATCAAGAGAGGAGTTTTCCGCCACCATTGCAGCTCTAGTGTTAGAGTGGTTGCGGTCCATACCCACATTCGTTGCAGTGCTGCCCGCCATAGAATCTGGCTCGGCAGATTCATCGGCTCCTTCTGGTGGTGCCGTTGCCAACTCCTCCTCTCCAGCTCTTTCCTCTTCAGCCTTTGCTCGCCCTGTGCTACCAGCCCGCCAGAAGGACTTTGAAACTCCACCCCCACAATTCACTCCCAAACTCACATTCACCTCCTGGGAAACACGCTTTAGCGCGTGGGCCCAGGGTGAGCTCCTCTGGCAATACTACTCGCCGGCAAAACCACCGTTTGTGCCGCAGTCCACTGAGGTCGCTCGCGCCGTGAGAGCACTCATCAACGCAGGCCCAGAGAGTCTTCTCGACGACATTGGTACGTATAACGCTGACCCCTCTCGCGGCACGCCAGCAGATCCCGTTGGTGCATATGCCCTCATCCGCCGCCGCAAAACCGTAACTGGCCATGCGGGCCAAAGCGCCCTCACAGTGCAATTCAACACCTTGCAAATGCGCGCAGACAAAACAGCAGATGAATACTGGGCACGTAGCTTGCGTCTGCTGCACGATCTTGGCAAGGCCGCACCTGGACCTCTCTCTGCCTGTCTCTCCATCGTCGCAGGCCTCATTCCCGAACTCGCGGACCTGTATTTGCATGTCTCTCACTCAGAGCTCGAGCGTCTTGCTTCTGAGCCTGTCCCAGCTGATTCCCCACCTGGGATTGGGCCCCTCTTTGACTTCACTGCTTCGCGTCTCACCGACTGGTGGAATGCTTTGCAAAACAAGCGCATGCATCGTGCCGCCCTTGCAGCCATCACCACTGCCTCTTCTTCCTCCTCTGCCACAGCCTCCTCTTCCACCTCATCCACACAGTCAGCAGCACACTCTATGCAGGGTGTCTCACGCAGTGGGGGTGGTGGATCCACTCGTGGTGGTGGTCGCGGAGGCAAAGGCCGTGGGGGTGGTCCCAGTGGCAAAAATGCAACTTCCACGACAGAAGTCACTTGCTGGAACTGTGGCGCATCTGGTCACTCTGCACCAAAGTGTCCTGCCCCTCGTGATGATGCACGACTGGCTTCCTCCATGCGCGCCCACTGGGCCCGCACTGGTGAAACTGCCTCGTCGGCGGCCGCAGCAGTGAACGTCGCCTCATCCTCCTCGTCCTCTACCGCTCTCTCCACTACATCTGCACCACTACATCCAACTCCCACTACACCCAGCCCCTGGGGCTGGATACCTCCTCCCTCCGACCCTCCATACTACGGCCCCCCATCTTCACACTACCACGTACCTCACTGGATTCGTGACGATGGGAACTTCTCTGATCGCTCCTCCGACCGTTCCTCGGAACGCTCGTCCGATCGTCGTGATGAGAAGCGCAACCTCGAGCGCCGACTTGCCGAGCTTCTCCATCTTCGCTCTCAGGGAGGTGAGAGTATGGGTGGCCAGTGTTGTTCGTCTGTGTGTGAGTCTGAGGCCACCCTTCGGGGTGCCACCTCTGGTCGCGTTCAAGGGGACTTGCCTGAAAGTTGCGAGTGGATTGAAGAATGGCAGTCGTGTACATTTCCCACACGTTTTGGCTCTTTGTCTCCCTGTTCTACCCGTGGCACTGTCGTTGTCTGTCTTGTTCTCCCGTCCACTCGTGAATCCCCTGGCCTCTGGATCATTGATTCAGGTGCCACTCATCACATGACTTCCTGTCGCTCTTCCTTTGTCTCTCTCGGTCCCGTTCAATCCGTCCGCTCTGTTCGTACCGGCTCTGGCCAGATGTTACCTGTGCAAGGTGTTGGGGTCGTCCGTTTTGTCGGTCCTGGTGGCACTGTCTACTTGTCTGACGTGTCGTATGTGCCTGACCTGGAAGTCAGTCTCCTTTCCGTGACCACCCTTGATGACCAGGGCATGGATTTCTCCTCCAGCCGCGGCCTCGCCTCAATCTCTCTGCGCTCGTCTGGCCGTGTTGTTCTACGTGGCATGCGGTGTGATCGCCTGTTTCGCGTCCCACTCAATCTGCCCTCATCTTCCGCTGCCTCTGCACTTGTCCATGTCACCCCTTCCTTGTCTCCTGACCATGCCGATCTCTTGCACCGACGCCTCTGTCACATCCACACTGCTGCCATCCAATGCTTGCTGCGCCTGCAGCCTGCTCTTGGGCTTGACCCTGCCACGTTTGCGCCCCCTTGTGCATCCACTTGTCTGGACTGTGCTAGTGGAAAAATGCATCGCTCTCCCTTTTCTTTGTCTGAGTCAACAACCACTCACCCTCTTGACCTGGTCCATGCAGATGTCATGGGCCCTCTGTCCCATGACTTTCTTGGTGGTCTTGGCCGCTACGTCCTGTGCTTAACGGATGACTTCTCTCGCTACCGTTGGGTCTTTGCCCTTCGTCACAAAAGCAACGTCACTGATGTCCTGGATTCCTGGCTCCCACAGGCTGAGCGTGCATGTGGACGCTCGTTACGTGTCTTTCGCAGCGATCGTGGGGGTGAATTCTTTGGTCCCACCTCTCGCTTTCTTGCGTCTCGTGGTGTCCGTCTCGAGTCCTCTGCCCCTTACACACCCCAACAGAATGGGGTTTCTGAACGTTGGAACCGCACCCTTGCCGACGGGGTCCGATCTCTTCTCTCTGCCTCTGGGCAGTCACCCCTTTTTGCCTTCGAGGCCATGTGCTACATGACGTGGGTCTGGAACCGTGTCCCTCACGGCCCTCTCCCTCACACAGTCACTCCCTTTGAGCGATGGACTGGGCAGCGTGCTGATCTTCGGCTTGCCTGTGTCTGGGGGTGTCTTGCCTCTGTGTGGATCCCCTCGGACCAGCGGGACGGCAAGCTTGCTCCTCGTGGCCACCTTTGTATCTTTCTAGGCATCTCTCCCTTCTCCAAAGCGTGGCGCTTCTAGGATCCCTCTCGATCCCGGGTCATTGAATCACATGACGCCCTCTTCTTTGAGCACCTCTTTGAACGCGACTGTCCGCGCTTCGGTGGCTCCCTCTCTCCGCCCTCTCCGGGTGGGGGTGGTCCTCTACCCTCTGGGCCCTCTCTTCTCCCGTCGGGGCGTCCCTCGTCTCCTGTGTCCAGTTCTCCCGAGTCCAGTTCTTCCCCACCGTCGTCCCCCACTGAGTCTGGTTCTCACACTGAGTCCTCTGCTCCTCGCATGACCGCTCACTCTACTCCACAGTCCCCTACTATGGTCTCCCCTGCATCATCTGTGTCTCCTCCTGTCGCGGTCACTCCGTCATCCGAGCCTAATGCTCCTGAGACCATATCCTCTCCGGCCCCGGCTGTCCAGTCGCACTCCTCCTCTCCTCCTCTCTCATCACGTGCACCGTCTTTCCCACCGGTGTCACCCTACATTCGTGGCGGACGCCTCCGAGCGCTTCCTTCACAGTCTCATCCAGTGGTCTCTGGTGACCCTGGCCTTCGGGCCCTTGGTCTTGTTTCCTAAGCTCTGTCCACTGCGGCCTCAGTCGTCCACCCCAGCACAGGCCTTGGGTACTCCCTTCTTGAGGAGGAATTTCACTCTGCCCTGTCATCCTCTGTGGCTGGGTACGTGGCAACCTGCTTTGCTACCGCTGGTCTCGCACCTCTAGCGCCTGAGCCCCTGACTGTACAGGCAGCTCGCACAGCCTCTGACTCACCGCTGTGGAAGAAGGCCATGAAGGCTGAGCTTGATGCACTCGCTGAACATGGCGTGTATGAGCTCGTGGATCTACCACCTGGTCGCAAGGCAGTCGCAGCCAAGTGGGTGTACCGCCGCAAACTTAACCCTGACAACACAATCGAACGGTACAAAGCTCGCCTCACCGCAAAGGGATTCTCCCAGATCCCAGGTGTCGACTTTGACGAGACATTCGCCCCAGTTGGCAGGTACACCACGGCCAGAGCTCTCCTGAGCCTAGTCGCTCAGCACGACAGGGAACTCGAGCAAATGGATGTGAACAATGTCTTTCTCCATGGCAGCCTGGATGAGGAGATTTACATGGTACAGCCACCCGGCTTCTCAGATGGAACGAAAAGGGTATGGCTCCTGCGCAAGGCCCTCTACGGTTTGAAACAATCACCACGGTGTTGGAACCAAGAGATCACTGCGACTCTTGAAAAGGGTGGCTACAAACGAAGCCCCGTGGACCCTGCCCTGTTCCTCAGTGATCCCACCAAACCACTTGTGGCCATCCTCGTCTACGTGGATGACCTTCTCATCGCCTCTCCCGATCCGGCCTCAGTCAGAGCAGTCAAAGCCCTTCTGCAGTCGACCTACAAGATGAAAGATCTTGGCCCAGCTCGGGTCTTCCTTGGGATGGAGCTGGAACGTGATAGCCAGCGACGTACCTTGCACGTTCATCAGGCTGCGTATGTACGTAGTCTGGGGGAGCGCTTCTCACCGCTCCTCACAGCCATTCCCACTGCGTCCACACCCATGACACCTGCCGGTCAGTTCTTACTGAAGTCTCGGGAGGTGTCCACGCTGGGGGAGACGGTCGATGTGACCGAATATCTCAGAGTCATTGGCTCATTGATGTACCTTGCCACTACCACTCGTGCTGATGTGGCATTTGCTGTAAACTTCCTTTCCCAGTTCTCGTAGTGCCCCCGTGAGCGGCATCTTGAGGCTGCATTGCGGGTTGTGCGCTATGCTCTCTCCACACCCCGCATCGGACTGTACTTTCGTGCACAACCCTCGGTGGTGGTGGACGGCTTTACCGACAGTGATTGGGCACATGACACTGATGCCCGCAGCCGAACAGGCTACATTTTCCTTGTTGGTGGCACTGCAGTCTCCTGGAAAAGTGGCAAGCAAGGGTGTGTGGCACGCAGTACCACTGAGGCTGAGTATGTCGCACTTGGAGCAGGCACATGTGAGGCTGTCTGGCTTTGTCGCTTGCTGCAGCAGCTGCGTGTGCCCATTCGCTGCATCACTCTATGTTGCGACAATCAAAGCACAAAGGCCATTGCTGAGAATAGCGGCATGCATCATTCACGCACCAAACATATCAATGTTGAGCACCATTTTGTTCGCGAGTGAATTGCTGCCGGCATTGTTCAGGTGACTTGGGTGGATACACGGTCACAGCGAGCTGACTTCCTCACAAAAGCCCTCAGTCGCAATGTGTTCAAAAGTGCTGTCCATTCTGTTGGTCTCATCTGTCGACATGATCCAGGTTGATTAATTCATCGTGCCGTTATCACTTCTCGTGACCCCCCCCCCTTTGTGTGGTTCTCACATGCATGGATTGATTGGCTGCGGTGCATGGGGGAGTGTTGAAGTTCGTTGGCCACTCACAACTCTGTGCTCTCTTGCCCATCACACACCGTGCATCTCATTGTACAGATTAAATGACATGGCTCAACCTGGGGAAGCAACAGACGTGACAACTCTGGCAGAAGTCTTTGGTGCTTTCTGGCAACCACTGCAGCTTCACCCAAGGGCTTCTTCTGAGGCACTTGTTGCCATCGTCTAACTCCTTGTGGCTCTTATGACTTTGTGATGTGGGAGATGCTAGGACCCGTACACTCTAACTGCCATGCCCTGCATCATGGTGCTTGCTTTGAATGTTTCTGGGGGAGCTGCATTTCCCGGGTGCTGATCCTTAGGGGGCCACTGTGCCGGGTTTTCCCGTGCATTGGTGAGTAGCCGCCGCAAGGTTAATAACCAAGCGGTCGGGCTCGACCCCTGGGTGGCGGTGTGCACTCGCTCAGGCGTGATGCCCGGAGCGAGGCACACTCACCGGTTGACTTAGTCACGCTCGCTCCCCCTTACCTCTGTCTTGGTTGTACCGAACTAAGTGAAGCAAGCTTTCCGCATCCATGGCGTGGCATGTCTCATGCGTGTTCATGGTTGGTCTCACACTTGTGACCTAGGAAGGTTACTAGTAACTTCAAACGAGACCTTCCAAAAGGCTGGGGGGTGAAGGGGGGATACATTTTACAAAATTATTTGGTGGGGGGGTAGAAAACAAACACGCGAGCAATTCAAAAACGGCACCTAATGATAGGAGGCTCTTCCACCTGTTACGTAGGACGTGTTCCGAGAAATAGAAAGAATGTCAAAAATACCATAAACGACTCAATACAGAGATGGGATATATTGTGATGCTATAATATACCCCTCATGTTGGGGTATATTGTAACAAAACAATGTACCTCGCGGGCCATCACGGGGTTTCTTGTGATAAAAAAAGTTAAGACGGGGATTTTGGTGATAAAAAAATAAAGGTGGGGTGACTTGTACTCAAATTTTCAGAGACGGGGGGTTTTGCGAGTTTTGTTTATGAACCCGGGGTATTTTGATATCTTCTTCTAAGGAAGTAAATAGAACTCGGCGGCGAGCAGGTTTCGAGGACAGCAAAGTCCAATGCGGCATTACCCAAACAGACCCTAAACATGATTTCACCCCCTCCCTTCCCCACCCCGCCCCTCGGAACAATAAACCCATCCGCCCCTACCGCGGAACAATCAAAATGATCCGCCCCCAGGGCGGTTTTGTAAGTCGTCCCAAGTTTCGGCAAACCATCGTCAAAGCGCCCCCATTTTTCGGATGATTTTCAAGTAGCCCCCAATTTCAAATTTCATTTTTACTTAGCCCCCAATCAAAAAAATTCCTTTCCCCTTGTGCCCCTAAATTTAAAAAACGGGTTATTGTTGCACGCAGAGCGTGCACAGGGTTACGTAGAAAAAAAATGGTAGATGGTAAGAGTTTTGACATAACAGGTCGTTTTTAGGTGAGCAACACTTCTCTATGCAAACGACAAACTTCATGCATGCTGGATACCAGCATTGCTTGGTTCCAAAGAAAGTTGCACATCATGGGAAAAGATTGCGTCAACAAAGGATTTTGAATATCTAGCTAATTTGGATCTAACCCTGTATTTAACGATGAAACATTTTAATGAAGATGCAAATATGCACACAAATTGATATATAGATGTACACAACTCATGAAAAATAGACATGGATATAGATGTAAATGTATATGTGATGTAGATGTAGATAGATATAGGAATGTGGATGCGGATGTAAATGTGGATATTTATGTTGATGTAGATGTAGATGCAGATGTAGATGTAGATGTAGATGTAGCTGTAGCTGTAAATGTACATATAGACATAAATGTAGATGTAGAAGTAGATGTAGATAACGATAGAGATGTATACGTAGACAAAGATGTAGATGTAGAAGTAGATGTAGATTTGGATGGAGATGTAGATGTAACATACATAATAGACAAAGATGTAGATGTAAAGTAGATGTAGATATGGATAAAGATGTAGATGTAGATGTCGATATGGATGGAAACATACATTACAGATATAGATATATACATGCATATTGATGTTATTACAAATGTAAACATGGATATGGATATAGATATCGATGTAGATATAGATAAAGATATGGATTAGATATAGATACAAATACAGTATAGATATGGATATGGATATGGACATGGATGTGGATGTGGATGTAGATGTAGATGTAGATGTAGATGTAGATGTAGATGTAGATGTAGATGTAGATGTAGATGTAGATGTAGATGTAGATGTAGATATAGATGTAGATGTAGATGTAGATGTAGATTTAGATGTAGGTGTAGATGTAGATGTAGATGTAGATGTAAATGTAGATGTAGATGTAGATTTAGATTTAGATCTAGATGTAGATGTAGATGTAAATGTAGATATAGATATAGATATAGGTATAGATATAAATTCAGAGGTATAGGTTTAGGTATACATGTACATTTGGATGTAGATGTAGATGTAGATGTAGATGTAGATTTAGATGTAGATGTAGGTGGGCATGTATGATTATATGTAGTTTTAGATTTAAATCAGGATTTGTATTTACTTGTAGATTTAGATCGAGGTGTAGATGTACATGTAATATGGCTTCTTTATGAGGACATAAGTCCTTGTACCTGACTTCATTTGAACATTAAATCATCTATTTAAAAGAAAAAATATTATGCATTTTCTATTCCTTCTGATTTTATTGCCTTTTTGTCATCCTTTAAAACCATGTATATATGTGCGAGGCAGCGCCAGGTTTGGTGTTGACGCAGCCTCTTAGCCTGTCTATCCTGACTTGGGAAAACGGGTATGTGGGTAGGGTCAAGGACGTCCAGTGTTAGTCTTCTTTTTTGCTATCCGCACTTTCTGTGCTGGCGTCCACGCTCCTGCCACAGGCGACCATTATTGGTTGCACTTGTGGTACTGGACTGGATAGACTATTAATTTATCTACATGCTCACTTTTGTTAAAGAGAAGAAGACCGACGTTTGATGCCTGAATTGGGACATCGAAGGCTGGTTAGCGGGTTGTTGAGGTCTGAAAAGTCGGATGCGAGAAGATCGGTTTAGCACCCGGATTTATTGTCCACGCCTAGAAAATATGTGGATGTCACGCGAATCGCCCCTCCCAAACCCCCCCCCCCCCCCGCTCCGAGCTCCTCACCGCCGCCCTCCACCACCGCCCACGCCCTCTGTCTTCCCCTCGCGCTTGTTGCGGTCAATCGCAGTTAGTTGGTGCCAGGCACAATGCGGAGTCCCATGCCCTGTTCCGGGGCAAAAGAATCTGACTTCCGAAGTCAGCCACCGACAGGCCAGCGAGCGGGAGATGGCTCGGCAAGCTGACGTGTGCTTCGGACTTAGGTCTGTCCAGCGCTCTTTCCGTACCCGCCAAATTCATTCGAAGTTACGCAGTAATTTGGTAGTAGAGACGTGCGCGCGTCGAAAAATGGCTTCCGGACGTGGGGATTCCGACTTCTTTCATGGAGCCGCCTTCAGATACTTTTCAGTTAGTAGCCACTAAAACGAAAATAATACTAAATTGACATTCCAAATTGATCGGACGTCACTATATTCTTTCATGGTCGGCATGTGCTTGCATATCCGTCCATCGCATGAAGGAATGTTTCATTAAGCAATTCAGCATAATTCCAAGCACGTACGTCGGGTCGTGTGGGTTCATCGGAGCGCATTTTGCTCCATCGTGCGATGCAAAGTGCGCATCGACGCGCGAATTCGCGACTCGATCGCCATGGAACCACTGCGCTTGCGCAAGGGTAGTGGTTCCATGGCGATCGAGTCGCGGTAGGGCTTCCAGTCATAGGAACGTAAAAAGATGCGCGTAGCCTGGCACGTCAATTCACGTCAACCCAAAGCATCCATTGCTCCTACCTGACACGCCAAGCAATGGCATCTTCGCAGGGCACCCCCTCCTCCGTCGGTAATGGCCTTCCTTATGCCTCAGCTCCAAGGCCTGCCTCCGCCGCAGCGGCTGCCGACGAACGGGAGTACGGTCGTGCCTTCCAGAGCCTCAGGTACACCATGCGCTACAACACCGAGGCCACTCGTGCAGCAAATCGTTTCTTTGCTGGGCTCCAGGACCATGCAGATGTCCCCCACGCATCAGACGACTTCAACACTACACCATGTGTGGGTGGCGATCGCCGTGCCGCCTTGCTTCGAGGCGCACACGTGCCCATGCCTCCTCGCGGCGTTCGCTTCCAGCGTATGGCGAACACAGCTCCAGAGACCCCACCGCCAGCCATCATAGCAAAGCCCGCTCCGCAGAATGGCGCTTCTGCTTCTGCTTCGGAGCCACTACAACAAGAGGCTGGTACATCCACGGGTGGTGGATGCGAAGATTCCGTGGGTGGAAGTGATGCAACCGTGGGCGCACTGGGCAAGTACTTCTGGACGTCCGAAAAGGACATCCTTCTACTGCAAATGGCCTCCGAGTACGCGGCGGTGCATCGTAACACTCGCGGGTGGCAAGTGAAGATGCATGACGTTGTGGCACGCGACCTGGGCAACGCACTCTACGAGACGCTCAAGCCCATCCAGGTGAAGAGTCGCCTATGCAACATCGGCAAGCTGTGGCGTTTTGCACGTGATTTGATCGGCATGAGTGGGTCCCAGTTTTGTCGTCAAACCTTCACCATCCTCATGAGTGACCAGAAGTGGGAGGCGTTGAGGAAGACTAACCCCAAACAGGCGAAGCTTCGTGGAATGCCGCTGCCATGGTATGACATTGCAACGGAATTTTTCTTCCCAGACAAAGCCTCGGGTGACGATGTCCTCACCACTGACCCCCAGCCGGACACACCGGCAGGGCAGGATGACGTGAATGACGAGGACATGCCTGTCGAGGATGCATCCGGCGATGATGACCGGCGGGTGCGTCGTCGTGTCAACATTGATCGGCATCTTGAAAAGGCTGAGAAGATTTTCAAGACTGTGGCAAAGCTGGAGTGTGTCATAAAAGATGACACACATAAGTCTCCTTGGGCCCAAGCTGTAGAGGCGGTGTGTGCGGATAAAGGCATTCACAAGTCTAACAAGCTCCACGTCATCGACAGGCTGAAGGCAGACGAGAAGGAGTGTGTGTTGTATGTGTACTCCGATGAAGAGGTTCGGAAGGACGTGGCAAAGCGCATTCTGGGCCGTGATCCATTGATGCCATATGTTCCATGTGGCAAGGCATTTAGCACTCAGGTTTCTGGCAATGAAGAAGAGACGTGTGACATGCAGGGAGGCGGGAACAACGAAGACGGGGGAGAAGGGAGTGGGGAGGGCTCCGGGGGAGTGGATGGAGGTGGGAGTGGGGGTGCCATGCAGGAGGTCCTTCCGGCAGGAGATGCATTGCTCGCTGGACAAGAGAACCTGGACGAAGACGATGAGGACTATGAGAGATCCGGACAGCCGTACTATTAATGAACATTGTTCAAATTTACATTCCATCATCACTACCACTATCCTCTTGAACTGCTCGAATGTAATCAGTCCACATTGCATTGGTTATGTCTTGTCTCAATTGTCTTGTAGATGCATCACCATGCCTCCCTCCACTTCTGGAAGGGATAGGGTGAGTATTGGCTGCCACACCTAAACCATTCTCTATGGATGCCATGACAGCTTCCGAGTGTATAAGGTTGTGCATCACAAAACAAGACATGATGAGGCGTCCTTGAAAACACATGTTGTATTCAGGGAGTCCACGCAGAATCTGAAACCGCTCCTTTAGAATGCCAAACGCCCTCTCAATGCAGGACCGCGCACTTGCATGTCGACGGTTGAATAGTTCTTGGGGATTGCTTGGGCGTTCATGGCCGGGACCGAACTCCTGCAGATGGTACCGCACGCCGCGATATGGAGTCATTAAACCAAAGCCCTCCGGGAACGCAGCGTCGGCAAGCAAGTATTTGGTCGGTGGAACCCTGAAACCTCTTGTCAACGCTGCACTAAACATACGTGCATCATGCACGGAGCCCTCCCACCCCACACTCACATAGCAAAACGCAAGGTCATGGGTGCATGCTGCAAGTATGTTTTGCGTGATATCGTGATGGCGGTTGACGTATGCGGCCCGACGCGAACGTCGCACCACAACTGGAACATGCGTCCCATCTATGGCGCCAATGCAGTCTGTGAAGTACGGTAAGTAGTCACGCCGACCTTCCCATGCCGACGGAATACCTTCATCGCCGCTTGGCATGCGAATAGCATGCGGCGCGAGCTGGAGAAGGGCATGCACAACCTCACGCAGTGCTCGGCATACAGTGGCGGGGCCCCTTTGAAACCGCTCCATTAACTGCCGCACGGACATCCCAAATGCAACACATTGCATGTACATCATGACCTTCTCCTCCACAGCCACCCTTGTGTCGCGCAGGCTTGTGCAAGAACGGAGTAACTGGGTGACCCGTCGCCACAAGGGGAGGCTCATTCGGCTCATGTTGTACAGCCGACGTGGGTGACCCTGGTTCAGCTCTTCAATCCATGTCCAACCACGTAGGGCGCCGGTCATCATTGGCATGCGTCAGAGTCTTGAGACGATGTGCGAGACAATTTCTGCCATGATCTCTCTCAAAATGACGATGAGACAGGCATGAAGTTGGACGACATGTCGGATGATTGCGCGTCTTGCGGCCTGGCGGCGCTGGTTGTCCATGTCGGTTGTGGATAGCTTGTGTGAAAGTGACCGTCTGTGTGAAGCACAAGTATGGTGACCGGCAGGGGTAAGGCATACAATGCGATGCAGGAAAGCGGCTCGACTACACCACCAATGTTACGGGTCGCGTGCTCGAACCCACGGTGAAACCGTTTCGTCGATTCGGAAGTCGGAGGACTGGATACGGACGTTCAACGGGCGGGCAAACGGTCAAGAAGACGCTGGCCACTTTGGAAGTCGAACTCGCGACGTCACACAACGGAACGGAAAACTACCCGCGGAAACTATCGAGGATGACATCTTACTTCCGAAGCCAGGCCCCGGAACAGGTCGCCAGTGACAGTCAGATCCTGTACCGAATCGTCTCCTCCGCCCCTCAGCGCGTTTTTAGGAGTATGCGCTGTTGCTAGAGCAGCGCAAGCTAGCAGCGGCTCTAGGAGCAGAAGCAGCCGCAGACCACGCATGAACAACCGCCACGGCAGCAGCAGCAGTTGGTGCAGCAGTTGCACAAGCAACTATTAGCACAACAGCAGCAGCACGAGCAGCGTCATCTTCATCAAAAGCAGCAGCATCAACGGCGGCAGCAGCAGCAAGAGCACCAATTTCAGCGTAAGCAAGGCCGTGTGCGTGCGTGCTAGCATGTGCGCGTGCGTGTGTGCCTGCTTGCCTGCGTGACTGCTTGCAAGCGTGCCTGCGTGCCTGTGTGCCTGCTTGCCTGCGTGCTTGCGTGCCTCCTTGCTTGCGTGCCTACTTTCCTGCTTGCCTGCTTGCCTGCGTGCCTGCTTGCCTGCGTGCCTGCGTGCCTGC
>SZWC01000049.1:631378-665450 GCA_023375785.1 Penium margaritaceum | reverse complement strand
GCACACACACACACACACACACACACACACACATACACACACACACACACACACATACACACAGCCTTATTCAAAGACGCGAAACTATGCCGAAATTTTATTTCCAGCTTTTGTCTAGATTTTGATGACAATGGTTACTACGTAACCCAATAACCCAAAAATGGAATAATTCCATTTTATCCATGTTTTGAGTGTTGTCCTGCCTGATTACCCACTTTCCTCACAAAGTATATGGATTACCCACTCATTTTAACGACTTACCACATTGTCCACAAAACATGAATACTAACTAACCGTGACTATGTTGCCCACTTTCTGCAAATCATGAACAGAATCCCGGTATTTTATGCATGTTCATCAAATAGCGGGTATTGTATTAATGATGTTTTAGGATTCTGTTTCTCAGTGGTTTTGTTTCCTTAATGTTAGCGTGCAATCTGGCGACAAGTGGAACAGAATAAGTGTAATATTTTCATTCGTCTATGAATTATTCAAGCATATGGTTGCCTTTTGTCCATGATTATCGTTGGGGGTTTTATTTTGAAGTTTCCGTCCGATGTCTTGTCTACTACATGACGACTTCGCATCGTCGAACACGTTCATGTAGGCAGCTTTGTATGAAAATGGTCGAGCGGTACGTTCACAGTTTGTTCTGCACAATGCGCGATGATGGTGTGCGACGGTTGCACTAACTGACATCGAGCGGCCGTGGCGGGAGTGCGGAGGGCTGGGGGGTTGGGGGCAGGTGTGATGGGGTGCATTTCGTTTGCCGCCATCATTCGGTTGTTAGTCCTCCTTGGACTTGACTGACGACGAGTAGCCGAAGATAGTCACACCAGTTGGGGTGTCGACCGCACAGGGTTCGGTTGATACCTGAACTGGTATTTTTTTTCGCACTTCCTTCGCTTACTTCTTTTTATGGTGAGAGACGTATCGCCATAAACATTTTTGAGATTCCAGCTTTTTTAACGGACAGAGGCCCAAAGGTAGGCCATCGACAGTAGTTAACCATCGCAAATGTGACAGTATATTATTTCTATTGAGAGACAATACGCATCCACATGGGGATATGTCTATTTTTCTACTGAAGCAAAACTTCACGATTTTTCCATTTCTACAAAATAATGTTGACCTCAGATTACGACATTGTTTGTACTACCTTCTACGATTCAAATTATGAAACTTCACGATTCTTCCACCCACAAAAAAGTAGTTCCTCTGTGTTGATTCGATGGAACCGAACACTTCCCTTTATTCTGTTATGCAAGGTACAATTTGTTCACGATGTCGGACATGGTGAAAGGAAAAAAAATCGCGTAAAAAATGAGGAACCGGGTCGTCATATAGTCGATCGGACGGTAGAAAATCAAAATCGAACCATTCAATGCAGAGGGATGACAGTTGCCGATTCAATTCTAAACAAATAGACATGACCTTGTTATAGCATTCTAGGGTCCCGTTTTGCTGTTGTCACGATCTGTAGTCCTGCCACTGGCCCGCTTGAAAAGTGGGTATCGGAGTCGGGTTGTGAAAAGTGGATAAAGGGTGCTTCTTTTTTCAACTTTGGACATAGTGCGCACCGATTAAAATCAGTGGGGAGAATGGAAGCCCCCTGTTAAAAAATGGGCATACTAGTCTTCTTCTCCAACGATAGGTTGTTACGTAAATAAAGATTTCAACCGTGGATAACCTGCGTAGAACTTTTTCAAACGGTGGGTAGAGAGGAATCCCCCCTTTTGAAAATGATTTTCATGTTGCCCCCAATATTCTCGAGACCCGAGGTAAATCATGTTTGGTATTATTCCCTTTTACCCACCATTTGAGTGTCGGCCTGCCAAAATACCCACTTTTTTTAATCATTGACCACTATACCCACAAAGTGTGAATAGTGACTAACCGTGAACGCCATGCCTACCATTTGAGAAAACATGCACAGAATACCGGTATTGTAGTCACATTTTCTCACCGAATGGGGATAACGTTCACATTTTTTGAAATTTACGATATTTGGTTTTTTTTTCTTTATGTTTTGAGGCGTCATTTTGTGTGCATTAATGGGAACCTTTTTCACTTTATTCTGATATGGTCGACTTTTGCTCATGATTTTGGCAGGGGGCTTTTTTCTGAAAGTTTTTCTGATGTCATGTTTATAAAATGACGACTTTGCGTCGTTGCGTCTTTCCACAAAGAAACGTGCTGGAATATGGTCGCGCGACCGATATTTCTGCCACCGAATGGACGTTGGCAGAATCGGTCGCGCGACCAAAGCAGAGCACAAGGGGGAGGGGGATGGGGGGGGGGAGGGGGGAAGGGCTGGGCCGGCCCTCTCCCCCGCGAATGCGGAGGACAGCAGCTCGCCGACGGTTAGCAAATCGCCGAAGGCCAGTATCTCGCTGGCCGTCGGAAAGCCAGCAGCTGCCCGCCGAGCAGCTCGCCGACGGCCAGCTGTTCGCCGATGGCCAGCAGCTCGCTGGCCGACGGGCAGCGATTAAGACACGAATCTGCAACGTCGCAAGGGCGAGGGCTCGAGGCCGATGGCCTCGAGCCCTCGCCCTCGCTTCCCCCCCTCATCATCGATTGTGAGCAGGGACAAGGGGAGAAAGTGAGATAGTACGTGCAGGGTAGATGCGGGTGAGAGAGAAAAGGCAGCGAGGAGTGGGTGGCAGCGACTGGGAATCCGTTTGAAAATATTCGCGATGTGTACGGGATGGACCTGCCGCTAGCAAAAGTGGGTATCGGAGTCATATGGTTAAAAGTGGGTAACGCGCGCAACTTTTTTCAACTTTTTTGAAAAGAGCAAAAAGTGGGGAATGCGTAAATACCCGGACAAAAAGTGGGGAATCCGGTCTGCGATTCCCAAAACGTGGGTAACCTGCGCAGAAATTTTTCAAATGGTGGGTAAAAAGGAATCTGCCCCAATCATGTTTCTTGTCGTCGTTTCCGACTTGCGTACTTTCGGCGAAGACTTCTTGCCCGTCAATCATTTAATTTTACAAAACTACTTCCTGTATTGTTGTCCGAATGGTTTGCAAGAAGAGACTTGAGCGTGCAAGGTCGTAGTATGTTTGGAACAATTGCCTTTCGTCGAACATACTAGTCGCCTTCGCAACGACCACCCCTCAAGAAATGTGAAACAACATTTGTATATGCACATGCACAGTGTGTTCGCATGTTACCTTTGCCAAGATATCGAAAACAAGTCCTTCTCCGTGTGACAGCTTGCAATGGCTGTCATCTCTTTGCGCTTCCTGCATGATGGCATCGAAAAATCTCTTGCCGAAGTGGAAGTGCACACCGGCTAACCAGAATATGGACATTATCATAGGACCTCGAGTACGTCACAGTTGAGGGTCAGCTACCGCGTCGTTCCGCGGGCGTTCCAGGCAGTCTCGGTTCCTCATTTGTTTCATGCAAAGTGATTCCGTTACCGGGTCCGGGATGCCGGTCGTCGATCCTACTCCTGTCTCACCGTGCATGGTGCTGTCGACCGTCTCACCTCCAGGTCAGTGGGTGGGATGGGGGCATGTTTCATATTTAAATCAGAATTTCATTTTCACAATTCCCCCAACATGCTACGATGGCGGGGGTTGGACCGCTAAGCACAGGCGGGCCCCCGCTCCCATCAACGAGTCGACCCCGACGCAGTCCCCGATTGAACGACCCTCCCCAGTATGGCATAGCTTCTTTTCAGGCCAACGAAAACCACATTCACCATTTTGACGCCCCCTCATGGGCTGATGATCTTGGCGATTGGTACGAATACATTGAGGAGGAACGGATTGTCGAGCAGCAGGCAATGCAGTTCATGACCCCACGCTCCCCATAACCCGGTCCTGTGACGTACAGTCTTGGAAAGGTCCATCACGTGAGACCGCCTCGCTACACGGAACTTGACAGTAATTGGGAAGTCCTGTGTTAACGCCATGGATGCACCTCGCACCGGTTTAGACGCCCTGCAGTTGGCAAGTATGTATCATTCAGCATTGCTTTTCCTGTTTTGTCACAAGTACTCTTCTGCATGCTGTCTTCCCGTTGTGCTAACTGAATTATTTTCACACCCACTTTGTAGTTCCTCCTTCGGAGGAGGATGTCAACGACGACACAACCTCGAAGAAGAAGAAGAAAAAGAAGAGTGGTCGACCACAGTTCTCCAAGGGCATGGAGTTCTCTAACATGGAGGAGTGCCAGTGTGCAATTGAAGACTACGCCGTGGAGGAGCGCTTTCCCATCAAGTGGGAGCGCAGCGAACCCGGGCGCATCGTTGTGTGTTGTCACAACCACCACACACACGGTTGCACTTAAATTATCTGTGCACGTCTGAATGCCAAGAACAACGTCAACGTGTCCTCCTACGTGGAAGGACATCGCTGCACACCCGGGCAGACCAAGGGTAACCCCGCCCGCAGCTACAAGTGAGCCCTCCGCCACATCCGCGACACCGTACAACGGGATCCGACAACAGACGCGAAGGCCTTACGCACTGTGGTGGAGGCTTTCACACACAAGAAGGTGCCCGACCAAACCATGTGGATGGCGCGTGACAAAGCACAGGAGGCGTTTATTGGCGACAAGGTTGAGTCATGGGGATTGTTCCCCGTCTACTACAACGAGGTAAGCACGTGTTGATGCATGCATCAACTGTACTACATCCCGTGCATTCACGCCTGCACCGTCCTCATCGAGAACGGGGTGGACCCTGACAGCTACATGGACATGGCCTACAGGAAGATGGCCTGGAAGCGCACATATGCCAATCTGATGCCTGGAGTCAATCTGAAGGCTTTGAAGCCGCTTGAGAAGGGTTAGGGACCGCCTGGGTCGGACCGGGGTCGTGGTCATCCGCCTAGCAAAAAAAAGCGTCGCGAGGTGCTTCGTCGTGCCAACCACATTTGTGGCAGGTGCGGGTTAAAGGGCCACCCGAAGCGGTGTTGCGTCAACCCGCCAGCAGCTACAACGCGTGAGCTCATTTAAGCGCGGGAATCTCTCCAGCGAGCTGCACGGGAGGCTGCAACAGCGTTGGCCAGCAGCGCAGGAGATGCTCGGCAGGCAACTCGGTGGCTGCCACAACAGGCGTAGTAGTCAACAACAGCGGTGCAGGCACAAGTGACGCAGGCGTTGCAGCAATGACACCCGCAGACGCCGATGCAAGTGCTGTTGCAGCAGTGACTGGAGGAGCAGCAGTGAGACTGCAGACCGAAGAGCCCTCTTCACACGGTGAGGAGGTAGAAGGTGGTGTGGAGAACGGTGGTGACGTCACACAGAAGCAGGGGACAGACGACAATACCGACAACAACCACAGGGAGAGGGAGGGTGGTGAGAGAGGTAAGGACGACATGAACAGTGGTGAGGGTGGTATTCGGGGTGAGGTTGTGGAGTCGGACACAAGTACAGAGTGGAGTTCGGATAGTGAGACGTCAGACGACGACTTCAACTACGACGAGGAGATGAGACGTGCACGGTTTGAGGCCGAAGAGGATGCATGGAGGCGGCAGTACAAAATGAGACGGGTTTGGCATAGGGCGTGGACTTCCCAGACGTGGAGTTTGGCATGTGAAGGTAATAGAACATTGCATGACATTCATTCAATTTCAGTTGTCATGAGGGTGTGAATGTTTTACAGAGAAACTCTTGTGCAGGTCTAATATGGATAGCATGTTCTGGCTTGCATTACAAGGTGTTAACATGTCTCTTCTTATGCTTGTTCACGTCTGCAGGTTACAACTTGGTTCAAGGTGCTGGCTAACGTTCCAGACGAAAAGGTGCAGAGGAGAAAAGTCACTTGCGGGATTCGTCTACGGAAGAGAAGAGAAGCTTTTGTGTCTACGAGGGAAATGGCGTGTGGGAATCATGGGTGCCAGATTACACGTTGCACAACACTTCTTTCAGAGTGTCGAAGGGAGGAAATGTCAGGAGGACCATGTGTGGAGGAGTTTCATGATGCACAAGAGTATCTCAAATGGCATCCATGTGCTGCATGTGACATCATTTTGTGGATTCACAGTCAGCTACTCCAGGTCATGTGATTTGGGACCTCTGTACTACTGGTATGAATGATATTTGTGGAAAAAGTTTCCCAATGCTTACAATCTTCTGTGTGTACATGTCAAGCTACTTCACATTGACGCACATGACCTCGCTTGACATGTAATGGAAGTATGAGAGTAAGTTCTTAAACCCTTTCAGTCCTTAGCAGGCAGTAAACATCAGTTCATAGATGATTCGTAATTCATTCACAACTCCATACCCCTATGTCATGAAACAACATGCTTGTACTATGTAAGATGCTGCTGTTGGAATTTTTACATTGTAGAACAATGTCACACAACATGTTCATTGAAGAAAATGCATGCACGCATGTCACTGGTGCAGTTAGAAAACCATGACACATTCCATGAAGAAACTATGTTCCATTCCTTAAAGACTAGCATCCCCTTACTTCTCCACGTACATAGAAGTCATCGTCACATTTTTTTCAGGTTTGGTGATGGGATTTTCAGACT
The DNA here is from genome assembly GCA_023375785.1 of Penium margaritaceum. Taxonomy (NCBI): domain Eukaryota; kingdom Viridiplantae; phylum Streptophyta; class Zygnematophyceae; order Desmidiales; family Peniaceae; genus Penium; species Penium margaritaceum. Next base: position 658,950 of record SZWC01000049.1, on the reverse strand, counting down.
GTGGAAGATCAAAGTAGATGCACAGTTGGTGGTAGAATTGTTACTGTTCATAACATGAGAGAATGTGGGGGTACACTGTAAATGATTCTCCACGCCCTGAGGGTAGTTTACAAATGAATTCATAACATTCATTTACAGGTTGTCCCTACAGGGGTATGTTAGGGACTATGCGGCTCAATTGCTGACCGCGGCTCCTACACACCCAGACTGAACGACGGACGTGGAGTCGGCATTCTCCGGCCTAACACCCAGCACATGGTTGCCGGATCTATAGGATCCGGCAACCATGATGGCAGGGGGTTCCGGGTTGTCCACCGGTCCTATTCCTCCTTGATGAAGGACCAAGCACGTTGCACAGCTATGGGGCCCATGGCTGGAGTGGCTGGGTCCCACACCGGCGCGTTCGTATGGTGTCCATTAGTATGAGCGGAGGAATGTCCGTTGGCTGCCAACTACACGAACAGTACATACAGACGGTGTAGGCGTGAAAGGATGTCAACTTAGGTCGCTTTGTTTGGTGCTATCGACCGGACCTGTCGCAACTTACGTCTACGTCCCGGTTCGTGTTGTGCAAGTTCGGGACGCAAACCGAAATCCCCAATTGTACAGACTGATGTACCCGTGCGACAAACGCATTAGCTACACTAGTCACACAAAGGGGTCGATGTTCGCAGAACGACAGTGAAGTACGGGAGCGAAGTACCGCAAATTAACCAACCTGATAGCAATACAAAGCGACGTTCGCATAGCACGTGTGGTGTGCCGATATCATTCATTGTAAGGTCAGGTTGATAGCAAGCACAATGCCCATACATTTCCAACGTAAAATTTGGTCGTTTTCATTGGACCTTTGAAGCATCGATGGCATGAGAAAACACTGTGGCATCTCACTCATTCCATAACATTTAAGTGCACGTTATATGATGCTAGCGTGGGGTTATGTTGTGTGGTTTACAATGCAAACCGGTTAAGAAGTAGAACCGAGTGATGTGCGTCTGTCACTATCGTGTTAGCCGCAACCTCATTGGACGAGAACATGACAACGGCAACGATTATAGCTACGGACCAATCACTGGCCTTCATCCATACAATATGGTGCCACGTCATGTTCAACAGTTACGAACAGACGACATCGAACACATCATACCCCTCAAACTTGATAGTGTCAAACCCGACACAACGCGGTTGTCCGTAGACCTGAAGCCTCACATGTGGATATTGTTTCATCCTAATCGGGATCATCGATTTGTGAATGAACGTGCAATACAACAAAGTATAACCACTTGTGCGAAGCGGAGGACACAACCGACGTAAATTGCACATTGTCCTCGATGAATTCGACCGTTGTGGCGGCCCGACAACTGTGGACTTCGTGGGACGATGGGGCCATATTAGAAATCAAGTTAAATTTGGGGGCTATATAGAGATGATTTTGGAAATTGGTGGCTACTTGGAAATGAAATCAAAATGGGGGCCTAAGTACAACTGATTTAAAAACTAGGGGCACTTTGATAACATTTTGCAAAAACTAGGGGCGACTTGGAAATTTCCCGTCCGTCCCCGTCCTCATTCGCCCCTTCTGCACAAACTCATGTTTCAGGTTTAGAGAACAGGGGAACACATGAACAGATAGGGGATAATCAGCCTTTTCACCGTGCTAGATCCACTTTTGTCACGCTTACATAATTGGACGAATTAGCTGATACATCAGTGCAAGCATGAACATAAAACTCAGATATCCATGTGTTAATTACTCATCCAAATGTATCCAAATATTTGAAATAAATGTAAGCCATGTCCACTCTAATGGCCATGCCCGATCGACCCCATGCCAATCGGACACAGCGAGGGGGGTGATGTGTCACCCTCGCCGTCGATGATTCCAGGTTTTCTGTATTTGCACGCTAAGAGCCCGAACGAACATAAACCCCTACATCCGTGAATGAGGGTCTGCGAGTCAGAAAAAAAGGCTGATCGCTCTATTGCGATCTCGTGGAAACACATTTTCCAAGTATTCTTTTCTTTATAAGAAAAATCATTTCGATCCATGCGAACCGCTTCCAAACCCTACCCCAAATTACACTCCAAGTTTAAGGGTTTTATTTTTGCACGGGCTTTTGATAGGCTGCGCGGTAGTGGGGCCTAGTGTTACACCAAGCAAGTGTAGGTGGTTCACAAGGATGAGGTGCATGAAAATAGACGATTCAAGGAGTTGGGACAAATGGATACTTTTTATGAACTAGTATGTGTACTTCAATGACATGTGTCGAGTGCATTGAGAACATGTACACAATGACGAGAATCAAGATGATGCATATGTTGGATCCTCAACGCTCGAGACGAGCGACGTGTGCGAGATCGCGCTGTAAGTGGCTGCATCGAGAAGCTCCGCCGAGAAGTTGGGGAGTTTGAGAATATCGAGACGCAGTTTTTCAAAAGTCTAGCTTCGTCAAGAAGTCGACTGAAGAATGGTCGACTTCTCGACCATTCTTTAAACCACATCAAAACATTGACATGGTTCGCGATTCTTCTGTCGACCATTCTGGAAAGTAGTCAAGGTTGACAGAAACATCCAGAACAGATTACCGAAGGTTGGGCCAAAATGCCCTCGGCCTATTATCCTGAACGCGCAGTAGGCCACGAATGTAATGACGAAGATGTCCACTCGCGGAGTTCAGGGACTCGTGTACGTCAAGGATGTAACGCTTTCCCCATTTTTAGCCGCGACGTCTCGGAGTGTTAGTAGACGTAGACCAGTGATGGGGGTAGTAACCGTCAATTAGGCAATCGACATCTTGGAGGTTGTCGTAGGGCTCCCAACTGTTGTGCACAGCGACGTAGCAGTGCCTTTTGACCAGATACTCTATAGTTTTTCCGCGGCGTCAATTTCTGAGGATACCTTCAATCACGTACACCGTATCCTCATCCACTTGAACAGGTGGGATTGTGACGTCTCCCTTGGGGAAGTTCATGCTAGGATCCTAGTAGAGCTTGAGCTTGCTGATGTACAAAAGAGGTTGAATTGTCATGCTGTTCAGCAGGCGAAGTCAAGCGACGACAGGGATTTGCATTTGCTCGATCTCAAACGGTCCCAACCACCGAGGTTTGAGCTTTACAAATTCCTATCCTCGGAGTTTAACATTTGTCAAGTTGAGAAGGACGCGATCCCCGTCGTTAAACATGTCATTATTGTGTGGGTAGGCCGCTTGCTTCATAGTTGCTTGTGTCATTGCAAGGGTTTGCATTGGTTCCTCTCCAACGCTGGAGAAATCCCTACGATGGATGTTGACCACAGGAATTTTGCTCTGGCTCTGCAGTCATACCGGTGTGGCGGGAAGTTGGCCAAAAACCACTTCAAACGGTATTTTACCCATTGCATGTATGCGATTTTAGCGGTCAGCAATTTGGCTGTCTAATCGGTGTCATGTGAATTGCATAAAGTGCGAAGAATTTGTTCGAGAGTTCGATTGGACCGCTCTGTTTGTCCGTCGGTTTGAGGATGGAATTTTGTGGAAAGCTGGGTCCGAGTGGAATAATACGTCATAAATTTGCACAAAAAATGGCTATTGAAACAGCCGTCTCTGACGCTGATGATGGTGTATGGTACGCCACACAACCATACGATCTCATTCAAAAATAGTGGTAGTGTTCCCTCTTTGGTGATGGTGGTCGTCGTTGGGATGACGTGGAACATTTCTTGAAATCTGTCCACCACCACAAGGATGGCGTCATGTCCCTGAGGGATGGGGGGCAATCCCGTCACGAAGTCCATGCTGATGCTGATCCACTGCTCTGTCGGAACAGGGAGTGGTTGGAGTTGTCCTAGTGGTCTAGTGCAACTTGATTTTTGTGGCTGACAGGTGTCACACCATTTGGAGAAGGCTAAAACATTGGTCTGCATTTTATCCCACCAGTAGTACTTTGCCAGCTTCTTGTGCATCTTGTCCTCGCCGAAGTGTCCACCCGGGCTGATGTCATGACATTCGTCCAATAGCATTCCTCAGAATTCCTAGTTTGGCCGAACGACGACCTGGCGAGTAAGGCGTAGGTGCCAAGATGAGTCGTCAAACCAAACATTGGTATTTTCGGACCTATCAAACTCCTCGTATTCCTTTGCAAATATTCTCGCAAGGTACAGGTCTTGTTTGACAAGGAGTATGCTGATCTCAACCATTAGATTCGGTCGTCGACTTATAGCGTCCGCAGGATTAGTTTTTCCAGGTCGGTACTCGATGTCATAGTCGAACTTTGACTCGAGGAAATCCATCCATTGAGTTTGTCGATGGTTCAGATTTAGCTGAGTCTTGAGACATTTTAGTTCGTGACGATCGGTGCATTGTCGACATTTCAAACAGCACTGCCATGTCTTGAACGTGTGCACGACTGTGAGCATTAATTTCTCGTGTACCACATTGTTGTGTTCCAGCCCGCGTAATTTTCTACGCGACCGGTTGTTCTCCGCCGCCATTGTCTTGGAGGAGAACAACTATGATTGCTAGATCGGATGTGTCAATGGTCATATTTTAGTCTACCATTGGATCCACCGATCCTAAGGCCGGTGCCGAGGTCAAAGTGTTTCTCAAGAACTTGAATGCTTCTTGTTTATTGTCCCCCAAATTCTAGTTGGTGGCATTTTCAATGAGATAAGAGAGAGGCGCTGACACTCGTACGTAATCCCTTACAAATGGTCGGTAGTAGTTGTAGACGTCCAACAATACTTGACATCCCAAACAATGGTAGGCATCGGCCAATCAGCAATTGCCTTCACCTTTTTGTGTCCATTGTGATCCGTCCGCCACCAATGACGTGGCCCCAAAACTCGGTCGAACGACGATCGAAGTCATGTTTTAAGAGCTTTCCAAAACTTTTCTCTTTTTGTAAAACTTTGAGAACGTTTTGCAAATCTCCATTGTGCTCCTCCAGGATGGGGCTGTACACCATGATTTCGTCAATATACACGACAACAAACTCGTCAAGGTACGGGCAAGAAACATAGTTCGTCGTCGCCATAAATATTACGAGGGTGTTTGTGAGTCCAAAAGACACGATCGTGAACTTGAAGTTTTCGTATCTGGTATGGAACGTTGTCTTCTTGACGTCCTTATCACATACGTGAATCTCGTAATAATTCCTGCATAGGTCAGTTTTACATAAAAAATCAAACCCCACAGAGTTGGTCAAAAATTTTGTCTGCTCGCGAAAGGGAGTTAGCAGTTCTTTATGCTAATGTCATTTAACGCTCGGTAGTCCACACACATCCGCATCTCTCCAGTTCTCCTCTTCATGAAAAGTATTGGTGTCGTGTATGGTGATGTGGAAGGTCTAATGAACCTTTAACCTAGCGTCTCATCCACTTGTTTTTTAGTTAGGTCAGGTCGTGATTCCTCATCCAATCGGTCCCTTTTACCATCTCTCTGCTGTCCGGCTTCAGGTCTATCTGATAATTTGCGTGGCGCTGCAGAGGTAGCTCTCGGAGGAGCTCGTCAGGAAAAACCACTTCGAACGCCTCGACGAACGATGCAAACTCAAAATGGCTGCGAACTTCTTCGGTGTCGAGGACAATGAGGTTGCCTCGGTAGCTGCTATTTCTTGTGCTTTTCCAATGTCCACGTGGACTAACCATCCTTGAGCTCCGCGTCGCAGATATTGCTTGACCACGTCTAGGGATATCGGTTGGCGTTTTCTGACTGCTGCAACTTCCTATTGTGCTTCAACCTTTGCTACTTCCCATATCCGCCGCTACGTCATGGGTCGCTCAACGAGAGGTAGGTGTCATTCTCTGTCGTTAATGCTCACGTAGACTGATCCGCTTCTCCAGTCCACGTGCGGATTGTGTCGGTAGAGGAAATCTCACCCGAGGATGATTTCGTGGTCGCGCATTGGGTAAGTCATTTAGACCATTACGTCGTGCAGATCTTCGATTTTTAGTCGGAGAGGTTCACAAAGTGGATGGATCTATAGTTATCTGTCGATGGTTTTCCTTCAAACACCCTTCATTCGGTCTACAAGCCTAGCTTCCAAACCATAATGCTGCTTACAAAGTTGTGAGACGTTCCTCCATCCCGTATCGTTTTATGACTTCTACAACACCTCGGTTGTACTCGTAGTAGTATCGCCGATTGGCCGTCCTCGTATCCCTTGTCAAACTAAACAATCTCAGGAACCCTCGTCTGTGTAGATGTGAGCCACTGTGATGGGCGATCGGTCGGTGTAGAATTTTGTGACCGGACAGGATTTTGGCCTTCTACTCCTGCCCTTTGCCGTTTCCCGACTGCTCAATTTTTATCTGCGACTTTCCCCCCTTTTGGCTTACTGAAGCCGCTTCCAGTGGTCGCGCCAGATGTGATCCAGTTTTCCACATATCCAGTAGAGTCATTGAACTCATCGATGGAATGTGTGAATATCCATCAGAGACAAGGTTATTGTCGGCTGCGGCTTTCCTCCGCCTCAATAAGAATTATGGTTTTGGGTTCGCCAGCAGTTGGATTCTTGTACCTGAACGTTATAGTCAGCGCTGTCCATGCGATTGGCTCCCGTGCTCATTCGCAGAAGATTGTCTTGGATGTCGAAGATGACAATTGTTTGCCAAATATCTTGCTTGGGGCCATTGTTGTAGTATATTCTGCCACGCTAGACAGATGACGCCAACGTTGGAGCCTGTAACATGTACTGTAGTTTTTGTTCGGTTTTTTTAAGCGATTGAGTGGAGCGTGCGTGAATTCACCCCATGTTTTCTGAGGTATTATGAAGTCGTGCCACATCGGATTTCTCTGCTCAAGAGGTATTACACTTACGGTCAACGATGTGAGAGCGGTTGCGTGAGTCGTTAATCTGGCTCTGCCGGTCTCCTACCGTTGGATGATTTTTAGATCGGAACATAAACTTAAAGCCAGTCCACATAAAAGCGAGGCTGCGAGGTCAACTTTCCTTTTGTCGTTGTTTACCCCAGCAGCAGTAAATTTCACCTCCAAAATCGTCAGCCACATCCTGACCGTTCGTCCCTTTGAGTTTGTAGGATCGAACGGCTAGGGGACTGCCGGTAAAATCTGGGGTTCACTCAAAAGTTGGAGATATCTCTTAGTAAGCATTGCTTCGCATGCACAAGAAATCAAAAGCTCTTCCATAGCCGTACTCAATTAATGGAGAAGATGGGTATTGAGGCTCTTGAATCCCGATAACTTCGGGTATAGGTCATCAATTTGCACTTTTCAGCGTGTGCCTTCCATCGTGCCAGATTTTGACCCGACGGGCAGAGAGAGGGGCGAGGGGCTCTTTGCGCCCGAGGGGTCCGTCACCGGGTTGGTTGTCGGGTTCGTTGGTGTCATACCATTCACCACATACGTTTTTGCTGCTGTCTGGTTTGTTTGGAGAGTGTCGGTGTTCGCGTACTGCTAATGCTCCATCGCCAGAGTATTTGCAAGTGACTGTTGCTCGTCACCGGTTGCGCTCACTGTGTTCACCATTGTCGTTGCGGGGTCTGCAAGCTTCTGGATGACGGAGATACTACATGGAAGGCTCGTACGAGGTTGTCGCCAGGTAGTCAATGCGTCGGTTGCCTCTCCAACGACGCTAAATTCTGTTACGCCGAGTGGAACGTAGGTTGTTCATGTTGAGAGGTGTGATAACTGCACTGGTGTCAAGCTATGATATGGTGGAGACGGCAATCCATTCGGAGCACTTGACGAAAAGTTATGGATTTTTTTGGTTGATTCCCGGGTCCACGTCTACTGGGAATTCTCTCCTCTACATGCCAGATAAATTCTGGCAGCTAGTCCTGAAGCAATCTAAAGGGTCTGGAGTGTAATATAGTGTATTAGCATGCGCAAGAGGGTTACAAATGCCTCCAGCTGGCTCTAGCATAGAGGGGAGCTACCTATTGCACAGTACTGCACATCTACCCTAGTCAAGGAGTTCTCTAGCTGACCGGACAGGCATCATGCACCCTTGGCATGAGGCCTACACTCCATCATCATCCACATTCATGGAGCCTGGGCCCATCAATTTGCATGGGCCAATCTGGTACAAGCTTCAGGAGACTCCTGATCAATGGATCTGATGCAACAGCATGACGTGATCAACGATAATCAGAGGAAAGTATCAAGAACAAGGAACCGCTTTGTGCAACTTTACCTGAAGACCTGACGAAGCTTTCTCAAGGAGGAAGATTCTCCCTAGTGCTTCACGGATGCCAGTAACAACTTAAAACTAGAGGAAGCTTCTCCTGGGAAGAAGCCTCCCATAAGCAAGGCACAAGAGGCAGCACACATGAACCACCTGAAGGAAGCATCTCCTTACAGATGGTCAACTTCCCAAGTCTACGGGTATTAAATGTAGAGCTCCTCTCAGATCACATTCATCTTAGCATTCTGCAAGAACTCAGCTCTACTCAAGCCTCTGACTCTGGAGTCCTGACAAGACTCTATTGGAGATTCCTCCAAGGTCCTATAAGCCTAACAAGGCCTGCCAACCTGGGTGGAGGCTGTCCTGGAGGCTTGTCAACTTGGACACTGCGCGAAGACCCTTGTCACGACGGCCTACAAGGCCTAGCAAGGCATTGCCACTAAGTGGACAAGGAGATGTGCTAGCCTTACCTGACTAGGATTTTCATGTACCATAGCAATACTTTGTACTGATCAAGATTCCAATTTTCCCATTTAAGTTATCCTGTTATTTCTCCAGCTATTTTACAAGCTGCTTTTTGGATTACCCAAAGATCCTACAAGCAAGGTTCCTGTCCCTTGCTCCCTGTCACATAAACAAGCATGGTATCAGAGCTCTAGATGGTGCTCTCGACAGTTCGTACCTACAATTACAGCAGACAATGGTGGTGATGAGTATGAGGCGTGCAAAGGCTGGTTGGGCCAACATTACATTAACCACCAGACCACCACGCCCTACACCCTTCAGGGTAATGGCATTGCCAAGCGGATGAACCGGACTAGCCTCAGCACAAGACGAAGCATACTTCCCACCTCGTTTTTGGGCTGAGGCTACAAGAAATACTTGCTACCTTGTGAATCTCATTTCGGAAGCACCACTCCGATGACGCGACAAGAATCAGCAAGAGAAACAGCTTAGGACGCCACAGGAGGCTTGGTCAGGGAAGAAGCCAGGTACCTCATACTTGAGGGCCTTTGGCTGTAACACCTGTACAAAGAAGAAGGAGAAGGAAGTCGCAAGCTGGATAAACGCGCTCGCAAGTGTATAATGGACGGCTATGACACTGCACACAAGGCTTACAGGCGGTGGGACCAAGCGGCTGGAAAGCTCATCAAGAGCCAACATACTAATTTTGATGAGAGGACACTGGGCAAGGGAGAGCTGTTGGATCCTGTCCATGCTCCTAAATCAAGAGAGTGGGTTGTATTACTTGAATCAGGTGATCAAGCACCTGAAAACTGCCAAAAGATGCTAGTGAAGCAGGATGATGGTGCAACACTGAGAGTGGCTGTGCAGGCTGACACGTCGACAAAATCTGACACTGAGCTTGAGTCGTCCGAGGCCTCTGAGCCCAGCTCTAAGGCCAGTGGCTCTTCCTCGAACAAGGGATCATCTGTACCACAAGAGTCACCAAAACAAGAGCAACAGAAGCAGCTAAGCCTCGAGACACCACCAACCACACTCCAACGCAACACGCGCCAAAAGAAGCCTCCGCCATAGTACGATGCTGAGAGTGCCGAATGGACTAGACTTAACTGGTCATGCTTGGCTCAGGAAGAGCCTGTGACCATAGAGGAGGCGATGAAGATGCCCGGTGCGACCAAGTGGAAGGAGGCAGTGGACAGCGAACTTGCGTCAATTAAAGAGAACAAAACATGGGTTCTGGTAAAGAGGCCACCAAACGCCCATGTGGTGGGGTCCAAGTGGGTACTCCAGAAGAAGTTCAAGCAGGATGGTACTATTGACAAGTACAAGGAAAGAGTTGCGGCGAAGGGGTTCTCCCAGCGTGCAGGCTTAGAGTACGAGAAGACTTTTGTGCTTGTCATCACCTTTACCTCCATCTAATCCATGTTGGATATCACTGCTACTAAAGATTTGGAGGTCCACTAGATAGATGTCAAGACAAATTTCTTGTATGGAAAACCAGACAAACAAGTACTGATGGAAGTGCCTGAGGGAGTTAAGGCTCCAAAAGGCAAGGTATGCAAACTCGTGAAAGCACTCTACAGGCTGAAAAAGGCCCCACGGATGTGGTACAAGGAGATGGACGGCTTCATGGATGGGCTCACCTTCACGCACTATCAGAATGACACTAGTGTCTACGTGCGAGAGGATGAGCGAGGCCTTATATCGGTTGTACTGTACGTGGACGACCTGATCATCTGCTCATCGTCAATCAAGCTATGAACGAGTTGAAGTCAGATCTCAACAGCATGTTTAAGATGAAAGACATGGGTTCTCTCGAGTTCTACCTTGGGATAGCCGTCCACCACACCCGAGTAGTAGGTACCATTAAGTTGAACTAAAACCAAGTACATCACGGTGGTCCTAAAGCGCTACAACATGGAGGACTACGAGTCCATCAGCACATCCATGACAAGAGACTGCAAGCTCTCCTCTTCCATAAGTCCCAGCATGGAAGTATAGCGATATGAGATAGAGAATATTCCCTACCATTCTGGTGTTGGTAGTCTCATGTATGTCATGGTAGGAACACCCCCTGACATTTGCCGTGTTGTGGGATAGGTCAGCAGGCTTGTGGTCAATTTTGAGCCACAATATTGGCAAGCCGCGAAGTGCATCATGCGCTATCTACACAAGGCACGACATATGGGACTCCAGTTTGGAGGCCAAGAAGGATGTGGCCCGCTACACCTCGTGTGCTACACTGATGCTAACTAGGGAGGAAGAATCGATGATAGAAAGTCAACTTCGGGCTTCGTGTGCCTCCTGAATGGCGGTACAATCTATTGGACAAGCAGAAATTAGGAGTGTGTCTCCCTCTCTACCGCTGAGGTAGAGTACACTGCTCTATCTGAAGCATGCAAGGATACACAGTGGCTACGCAACTTGCTTGGTGAGATGAAACTACCACAAACAGAAGCAACGGTGGTCTGGATTGACAACAAGAGTGCCATGCAAATGGTACAAGATGATATAATCTCCTTGCGGATCAAGCACATCGACATCAGGGACCAATATTCACATGATCTGGTCGCAAAGGAGATTGTGGACTTTGAATACGTGAAGACCAAGAAGATGCTTACACATTGCATGATCAAGGCGCTTGATAGCGACTTGCACTCTGCAGGTACCCGAGGGATTGGTATGGTCAACGTAGCGGACGAAGAGTAAGGCCGAAACAATTGGAGAGAGGAGATGTGTCCCAGCAAATGGACAAAGGTTCGAGGGAGAGTTTGTTGATCTGATTTGACCCTTGTCCATAGTTGAAGTTTGGACAGGCACATGACAGACTAGGCATGCACTGCTCCTCTTGAGTCCCTAAGTCTAATCCAGATACACAAGGCATGCACTCCTCCTTTGGAGCAAATCCCCCTTGGTCTAAACTAGAAAAGATAGCCAAAAAACACTGCGTAAGATAACTCATTGTGGCTTAGACGCTCCAAAGTTAATCTGTGGTGTGAGAAGTCACTGGGTCAAACACTATAGTGGCTAATTTTCTTTATGACCGAAAGGGGGACATGAAGGTTCTAAGAGACATCTCCAAACATTCCACGGTCCTTCTTGGTGGATGGCGCCACTTGGCAGTCACAGAGAGCGCCATGTAGGCAGCGCCGGTGATGCAATCGAGATTGTCCCAAAAGTGGCTCCTCTAAGGAGCCACTGCGTGCCTAGGCTAGAGTTTGGCTCTAGGACCATAAGTACCTTAAAGTTGCCTGTTGTTCATCAGAGTTCCTACCTTTGAGACTCCTAACAGAGTTATCCAACAAAGGCAGATACTAAAGAAGCATTGGATGGTCTAAGCCTCAGGGGTTAGCTCCTCGGCTGAAAGTGACCAGGTGCTAATGACACAATGTAAGGAAGTGATTCCATGAGCTGCTCAGTGTGGAACCATGGTTATGAGGGTGATATGTCCTCCTAGTTGAATCATTAGGAGCGGACGGCAAGTGCCATTGTGTCGGCCCTGTTTTCTAGTTCGTTGCCTCAGGCCGGTTGACATCAAGGTATTACAACCTTGACGTACGAGGATCTCTAAACTCCACTCATGGACATATTTCTCAATACACTAATGGTCCACAACGCGTTGACCTCTCGATTCTTACGCCAACCGGCTGTGGCCATTTTGACCACTTGCCCTAACCTCAGGTGCCCTATTCCAGAAGGTTCCAAAAGATTTGACCACTTTCTATAAGTGTCTTTATTGCTATCATGTATCGTTCGATGTTTTGATCTAATACGGTCAACTTCTTGTCAATGCTGAAAGTGAGTCTTCATATTCTTGAAATCCCCTGACTTCACAGCAGAGCTTCTTCAAGTAGCCTCTCATGACGCGGTGTCACATGCATCGTTTGACTCAAGCACACATGACCTCATTCTTGTTTTTGTTATCATATCATTGTTCTCGATGATTTTGACACGTATCATTGACGTACACGTATTGCTTATTATAACAAATCCTATGATCCTAATTCCTCGGATCATTTTCTGCCCCGCACCTCCTTGTAAACCATGCATGTTATACTCAATGGAACACAAGGAAAATAGTAATAGTGGCACCAGCAGCAATGGCTAATATAGAATCGGTCGAAGCAGCAACATGTTAAGTTACAATAGTAAAGACAACCATGAGGGAAAGCAACAGCAACAAAGAAAACAGTAACAGTAATAGCACTAGCAATGACAATATTGTGGCAAAGTTAGGTCACATCACCAGTAGCCGACAAAAACAAAGTAGATTATAGCCTCCACCCTAATGTGCTTTCTGATGCCACAATCTCATTGGAGAGTGTAACACTAAGACATTAGTGAGAAAGAAAGTTGTTCCACTGTGCTTGGGGTCGGACTTGTGGATCTCCTATTCTACGTAGGTGAGCCATCCATCTTTGCACGGCCATATCATTTGTGTCCTTAGATGAAATGATAAATTTATTGGGTCACATCCATACGATTTTGTTTGTAGAAATCAATGGTTATTCTTGAGATTAAAAAACGGTGAAAATGCCGATTACCCCCTGTTTTGTCACCCTTGACCCTCATCCGCCCCTCCGTCGGAGCGATAAGCCTCATCCGCCCCTCCGTCGGAACGATAAGCCCCATTCGCCCCTCCGTCAGAGCGATAAGCCTGATCCACCCCTCCGTCGGAGCGATAAGCCTCATTCGCCCCTCTGCCAAAACAATAAGCCGAATCCGCCCTGTCCGGCAAAAAAAAGCCTAATCCGCCCCCCCGTTTTCACCATGCTCAAACAGCGACGCATGTCGCTGCTTAAGCATGGTGAAATTGGGCATGCAGTGCTAGAATGCGGCCCTCCATCGCGACCGTCGCGATGGAGGGCCGCGATAGCATCGAGGGGTGGGGGGGGGGGNTCGCCCCTCCGCCAAAACAATAAGCCTAATCCGCCCCTGTCCGGCGAAAAAAAGCCTAATCCGCCCCCCCGTTTTCACCATGCTCAAACAGCGACGCATGTCGCTGCTTAAGCATGGTGAAATTGGGCATGCAGTGCTAGAATGCGGCCCTCCATCGCGACCGTCGCGATGGAGGGCCGCGATAGCATCGAGGGGTGGGGGGGGTGTGGGGGATAGCCGGCCGACACCCGTCGGTCGGCACTTCGTCAGCCCCAACCCCCCCCCTCCCCCCTCCCCCCCCGCCTTTCGCTGCCCACCAGCCCACCCACCCGTCCGTCCATCGAGGCCCTCGCGATTGAGGGCCGCGGTGGAACGGGCGGCCGGTGGGCTGCCGAGAAGCGTTGGGGAGTGGGGGGGGGGACTTCGACGGGGATTCCGGCCGACGGGCGTCCATGGAATCCCCGACGGGAGTCGAAAATCCCTATTTGTTTTTGTTTTAACACGTGGTTCGACTTTATACCCTCGTTTGAGTTATAAATAATAGACAAACCCACCCCATTTTTAGATGCAGGGTTTGAGGGTTTATTTTTGCACGGGCACCTGCTGGGTCCCGCAGTAGCGAGGCCCAGCAGGTTCCCTTTGAACACTGGGGAGTCTCGGACCCCCCATGCAAACTCCCCACAAACCACTTACAAAAAAATCACAAACCCACCTTTTAAGGAGTTTGTGATAATTGGGTGGGAAATTGTGACGTCAGTATGTCAACGCCGCATCCATACGGCGTTGACATGCTATCTTTCAACAAACGACAGGGGTATATCGTTTATTTTCTACGCCAGGATTTTTGCGTCCATGCTGAAGGGGCGAGTCAGGCTTATTGTTCTAGCGGAGGGGCAAATGAGGCTTATCGTTCTGGCGGAGGGGCATATCAGGCTTATCGCTCCGACGGAGGGGCGGATGGGGCTTATCGGTCTAGCGGAGGGGCGAATGGGGTTTATCGTTCCGACGGAGGGGCGGATGGGGCTTATTGTCCAAAACTTGGGGTATATAGTCACTCCGCCCATTAAAAAATGGCATAATAATCGTCTCCACCGGTGGCTCCCATAACATCAACTCCTTCAAAGGGAATATTGTCTTAGTGCACTCCTAGTCATTTTTTAGGACAATGTTGATTGCACCGCCCCTACTGATATCAGCTTCAAGGATCCACAAGTTATGCTTAAGACCACAGCCGAGTGAAAGCATGGAGACTGCATGAGTTACTATACCATCTGTGCCCGAGAATCTTACATACCATAGATGCCTCCTCACCCTCCACTTAATATGGTGGGGGAGGATCCAATCCATGTTAGAACAGTGTGTATCTGGCTCCTTGTGGGCCTTTGTGAGGGACGCATGGAGCACTGTATGGTTCTTGAAGTGGTATGACAACTTTAGCTTATAGCTCACAGCTCACCACTTTCCCCTGACTATCAAGGATTCCGTTTTTCACTACCATACCCCGCCATGTGCAAAATTCACAAGCTTGGCAACAGTTTTTTTCACCAAAAACTCGTTGAGTATCCGGTGCATATGTTCTTGATGCTTCATCTACTGTTACATCTTGTGAGGTGTGCCACGTGAACTTTTCCATACCTTTGTATAGTCTTGATACATGTGCCACGTGTGTAAAGTTATTGCTGTTGTAACTTCCCCTAAGACTCCCTCTTATAGTGCTTACTATTGGAGGCAGGTGTCGCTTTCTACCATTAATGCTCATGTAGACTATGTCAGGACTCCACTTTGATTACGGATTGTGCTCGTACAGGAGATCTCATTCGAGAATGATTTTGTTGTCACTCATCGGACAAGTTATTCATACTATTATACCATGCTGTTGTTTGACTAACAATTGAATTGATTATGGAAGTCGACAAATCCAAAGTCATCCATAGATGGTTTTTCCTTCAAACACTCATGGTTCACTCCATAGATTGAGTCTCCAAATCATCTTGCTGCTCACAAAAATGTGAGAAGCTCCTATATCCAACAGTGTTGATACTGTCTTGTGCCTTACACAATCCCTCGGTTGCGCTTGTATGGCCAATTGTTTTTCTTTGTACCTCTCGTCACGTTTTGTGATCTCATGAATCCTTATCTTTAGTGACAAGAGCCATTAAGATGGTTGACAGATGTTTCTGGCTGGTTAGGAGCATTGTTACTCCTACCCGTTGCTATTTCCCTACTCCTCATTCTTTCTCTGGTACTCCCCTCCCTTTTTGGCTTGTTGTTGCCTTTTTTGGACAATCGCGTGAGAGGTGACATGGCTTCCCTCGATTCTAGTAGCGAGTTCTTTCCGCATAGGTTGCTCCCAGTGTTGTGCATCTGCAGCGAAGCATGCTTGTTAAACGATGTTCGGTTCACGTACACGTGTCGTGGTGCCACTCGAAACAAGTGCGATGGCGACTGAGGGAGACAAAGACGGAGTAGAGCCGGCTGCCACAATGGCATGGTGAAACTCATCAACGATGAAAGAATATCCAAGTGTAATGTTAGGTTGTACCACAGCCACCACCAAGCCAAGTTTGTCAAGACCAGAGACAGGAGTCGGCTATGTGGGATGAACGACACCACCGTGAACTAGATGGACTGACTGCATGGGCCCAGAGTGGCTAGCCAAGACTGTACGATTGGAAGACAGAGGTGCAGACTGCAACGGCCTCAGACGACCACCTTGCGCATGAATAAACGATGACAAGATGGGAGGTTGCGAGGGTGCGACTCGGTCCGCCGGTGATTGAACCACAGTCGGCGACGCAGGCAACGATGCAACAGGAGATGAAACAGATGCCGTAGGAGATGATGCAGGCGTTGACACATGTGCACCAGGGGAGGATGCAGGCGACGATACAGATGCGACAGGAGAGGACGCAGGCGATGACGCATACGTGACAGGAGAGGATGCACGCAATGATGCCGACGCGATAGGAGAGGACGTAGGCGACAACGCAGACATGAAGGGAGAGGACACAGGCAACAATGCAGACGCGATAGGAGAGGATGCAGACAATGGCATGGACACGACAGGAGAGGAAGAAGGTGATGATGCAAACACGACAGGAGATGATGCAGGCGGCGGTGCCGACGCAGGACACGGAGCGTAGCCACGACCGAAGGGCACTATAGAAACACCACCTCCCCCTGGACAAGAGAAGGGCACAAGCGACGGGATAGACCAAGCGATGTCGCGAGAGAATGTGCTCTAGAAAAAGAGAGCATCGCAAGACTCAACAACCCGAATACGCTCAGGATACCGAAAGTGCCAGGCTTTGGACTAAGAGGAGACGCCCATTAAAGGACAGAGACGACCGCGAGGAGACAGCTTGCCAGCAATTTGGTCCTCAGGGAGCCAAATGTAGGCCATGCTGCACCAAACATGAGCGAGGTGAAGGTCAGCGCGATGACCGTACCAACGCTCGAATGGCGTGACATGACAAGGCAGAGGACGGTGAGGAACCCGGTTCCAAACCCACGTCATACAAGACATGACCTCGAAGGCAAACAGCGGAGGGAGGCCAGACTCGACAAGAAGAGTGCAAACACCGTTAGCAAGAGTGCAGTTCCATCTTTATGACACTTTCTTCTACTATGGTGTGTATGGAGCAGAGAGCTCCACATGCACCCCTTAAGACTAAAGGAAGCGGGCCGTAGGACTCATGAACTCTCCACCACAATCAGAGTGAAATACTAATAGCTTACACTGGCACGCACGCTCAGCCTGGGCAAGCCAAGACCCGATCGTGGGCCCGACATCACTTTTTTGGCCAAGGACAAAGATCCACCGACAACGTGAGAAGACATCCGTGAGACACAAGACGCACCAACCGACACCTCCCCGAGATTCATCAGGGAGAGGGTCAATGATTTCCGCATGGACAGGGCCAAGGGGTTGGAACGTACGGGAGTCAGACAAAGGAAAGGACGGGCGATGCAGCTTGTCTTGTGCAAAATCAAGGCAGTCAGCAGTGCAAGGCACGGGGAATGTGCCAGGGTCCAGACCAACAATAGGCTGATGATGTAGGAGGCTATGGATGTCGGCAGTATGCACGTGACACAAGTGGCGATGAAGCAAACGTGTGTTCGCAGGTGAAAGCGAGGGAGCAACATGCACATGTACTGTGGCAGTGGCAGCGTGCAACGGGGAAAACAAGGACACATGATACAATTCGTCACAACGTACACAGTGAAGGACAGGATGGCCAGGCGACCGTAGTGACACATTGCCGACGTCACGAGACGAAACAATGTCCATGCCCTGATCATCCAAGGCAGTGAGAGACAGTGAGCTGACCTCAAGCGCAGGGACAAACAGAACATCAGGCAAGAAGACGTCACCTGACGGACCAACAAAATGCATAACACCACCTCCGTGAACCGGCAACATCTGGCCAGAACCAGTGCGAACGAACCGTACATCACCGACAGGCCCCAACGTCACAAACGTGGCACGATACGACGTCATGTGATGAGTGGCTCCGGAATTGATAATCCACTCAACAAACGAGTCAAAGCGGCCACATGACAGTGCTCGACGCTTCAAGCAAGAGCAATAGGGGACGCAGCATGACCAGAAGTTACGTCAAGGAGACAGGGAAGGATGAACGACTGCCAGTACTCAATCTAATCCACTGACGATATAGTCCCACCATTTGATGCACCCCGAAGGACTCCACCCGACAAACAACGGTGACCCCGAACTCAACGGCCACAATCACACCAGAGTGGACGTCACGAGGCAGAGGAGGAAGAGGGAATGCGGAGGCCTGTGGAGTTGTGTCCGGACTGGACGGCAACTGGGGAAAGGTCCGAGCAGGCGGCACAGAGAGAGATGGAGCTACGGACTGGAGCTATGAGGGAGGGGTGTATGATGCAAAAGGTGGTCCATAGACTATAGGGTAGTACGACGGCAGAAGCCAATGCCACCCTGGGTGGGGTATAGCCACCGCCGAAGATGCTGGCACAAAAGCCCAACCGGGCAGCGGAATCGGCAAGGACATGATTGCAGTGGTCTCCCATGACACCGGGTTAGACTCCTACAGGTGAGGGTCTCGACCAAAGAGGACGGGGGTAAAAAGAGGAAAGGGGACACACTGTCTCCCGAGGCAACAGGACAAACCCCAAATGCCCAGGTCTTGACCACGTACAGAAAAGGATGAGAGAAAGTAAAAGGGAAAAGAAAAGGGGAAGGAAAAAGAAATTAAAAACAAACTTAAGGAAAAAAGGAAGATCGGAAAGAACAGAAAAACAAAACCACCAACGAGAAGGTAGCAGTCAGGAGGATAACCAGGTTCACCCGGGGTGGAGAGGGGTGACAAGCCTCTCCCCCACTAGTTTTTTGGGTAGTAGAGTGTGCTTGGTTCTTGCTCACAAGTGAGGAGCTGGTGGTGAGGAAGGGAGGAGAGGGCGTCGAACAACGAGCCCATGGACTGACGGGCTCGTCCGTCCACGAGCCCGTCAATCAACGGCCCGAACCCGTCAACAGGCAGGTTAGGGAGGCGCCAGTGAGCATGTCTACTGCTGCTGTACTACTTCTGCAGCTATTGTGCTACTGCTGCGACTGCTGGTTGTGGCTGTGGTTGTTAGAGTAGCTACAGCTGTTGTGGGTGCTACTGCTTTTGTTGTTTTGGGATGAAGCAGCGGCTAATGTGGCTAATGTGGCTGCAACGACGCTGCTGTAGCTGTCGTTGTAAATATGACGGCTGCTACTGCTGTAGTTGTTGCTACTATAGCGATTGCTGCTATATCTGTCATTGTAGTTGCTACTACTAGTGCGCCTGGTGCTGTTGCTGTTGCTGCTGTTGCTCACGCTGATGTTGTTTCTGCTGCTGCAACAACTCTTGTTGTTGGTACGGCTAATGCTGCGGCTGCTCTGGCTACTGTAGGAAGGGACAATGCAGCCAGGGTCTGGCGGCGCCGTCGCCGATTTTGCTGCTGCCACGGTAGCGGATGCTGCTGCTGCGGAGGTGGCCTAAGCTGCCACCACGGTTACTGTACGTCGTCACCAAGAAGGCAGCCGCGACGAGGGAAACTGCCAAAATAATTTCGGTAGCATTTCGCCTCCGGCTTTGCTGAGGGACTACGTGACGTGAGCCCTCAGCTCAGGGCCTCCAAGTTGCCAAGACCTGTACGTCCCAACTAGCCGAGCTCGGCCCAGCCCAGATGCCTCCGGTATCGTTGTTGATGAAAAAAGGCCGTGTCTCTCTACTGCTCTGATACCATGAGGGAATGAGAGAACCCTCCTAGCGATGTTCTGTGTGAGAGATCACAATACAGTGAACACAACGTGACAGACGACGCTTGAATCGGCGAAGAGACGGCAAAGATATGCATAGGTGAGTGGAAGTTAGAGTTGCAATAAACAAACGAGTGGGAAGATGGAGTCAAACCCACGTGTCCGCAACTAGGCACACAATCGGTGGGAAAATACCGTAACCCGGCTATAAGCTACAAAACAACAACAGAGGAGAACCCAACATACGTACAGGCTCCTCGGTTGTCTAAATGAAATACTGAAAAAAGCGTCAGGTGCAGAATTAGAAACGCTACGTAACTGGATCATCAACGAGCAAAGATAGCACCACTGAGAAAATGGACCCCGGGAGGAGGTCACCGAGAAAACTCTGGAGAGCACACGAGGGTACGTCGACTGGTGCTGACGCTGTCAACGTAACCGTCGAGTGTCTCGGCAAACCAGCAAGCCGTGGCGACAAGTCCAGAGGTCACCGTGATTCACACACCAACAGAGTAGAAGACAATGTGAGTAAGTGGGTAGTAACATAGTTTGTCTTGAGGAAGAAGTGTATTTCTTGAGAAGTGTCAGAAACGTTGAGAGTATACATATAGTAGCAACAACGAGAATGAGGCACACTTGGGGTCTTGGGTGCTCATGTAGAGTGATGCGTGTAACAGCACGTTGCGAGAGACTGCTTTGAAAACCTCTGTCGACAAGTCGGCGGGATTCGAGAAGTTCTAGGCGCGTGAAGAAGCACCGAAAGAATTAGAACAAAAAGCATCAAAAGTTTGCTATGGTTTGTGAGAGTGGTCAAAGTTGAACAAAATCTTTCTAAAACGGAACACAAGAGGTTGGGGTTGGACGAATTTCCGTCGGCTGAACGACGTAAAAATTTGGAATTTGAAAAGTGGTGGGCCATAATTTCTAGGACAGGAACCCCTACAAGTTGGTGGGATTCGTGTATGTGAGAGATGTAACATGCTCAACCTCTCTCCTCCCCACTCTTGAAACTAGTAGCCGGTTTTCCTAATGCATTAACACACAATTTTTCTACAATGGTCCAGTTTTTCATTCCATCGCCGCAAAAATGCATGTCTTTGTTTCAAGTCTTTGGAATCTGACTTGAGGCATTGCAGATAGTGGTGTTAAATCGAGATCAAGACCAGTCTCGGTCTCGATTTTGTCTCGTCTCGTAGTCTCCTACCGCACCACTCGAGAAAATCTCGTTTTGTCTCGCACGAGACGAGACCGAGACAAGTCTAGTGTCATGCGAGATCGAGAGGAGATTCTCGTACCGAAGCGGAATCTCGTTTGTTCTGAAGCATGCCACGTGGAGAGAACCTGTCAGAAACACTCATACGCTGCATATTCGTTGTCAAGCGAAGGTCGTGGAGGGTCAACAAGAATAACCGAATTCAAAATAGTCATAATGTTTGTACTTGTACAAACTCATGAACTTGTCGTCACTTTACATCGTTGACTTAGTGGATAGTCCTTGCTTCATTGCCAACGATGGTTGAATGCACTAGTCGCATTTCTTTGTTCAATTCCACGTCGTCTACTAAAGCACTTCCGTGTCTGGCGGTCAATACTTGTAGTCATTGCGCAAGGTGGCAGCGTAGAACGTTATGTTATCCTCATTGCATGTCCCCATATCAAGTTTTCGTGGTTTGACACATAAAGTGGTAGGTTTGAACATAAAACAAGGCTGGGTGTAGTTGTTTGTGAGAAAACCATTCATGTGGTCGGAATGCAGTCCACCGTGAGCTGGATGCGTTCCAGCTGCCCGTTTTATCACGTAACTCGTCCCTCGTTGTGGTCTAGAATGCGAGATTTTGTTGGAGGTGAGCAAGACCAAGCCGAGATCGAGATAGTCAAAACACAAATTCATACGAGGCTGAGATTTTCTCGTTCTCTAAACCCGAGACGAGACATATTGTATCGGAATGGAAAAAAAAAGTTCGAGATCGAGAAATCTTGTCTCGATTTCGATTTAACAACCTTACTTGTAGACCATGTTACATCCTTTTTGAGGAACTATGACGCAGGCTACGCCTGTTGTTTTCTTTTCAGCAGTCGCACCTATGCCTAGTCCCACCTTAGTGGTCATCCGTCGCGGGTCGGTTCGCATTCTCGTGTGACTTGTTGGTGCTTGGTAAGCCCCATCTCTCCCCCCCTCAGCCTGTAACGAATTGATACGGGAAGCTTGGCCCATCGGGCCAAAACCGCGGTGATTGTGGGTCTCCGACCCTAAATCCATCCCGTCCAGTGGCCCGCAGGCCAGAGACCCGTTCAAGCCATGAGGACAGGCCGGCCCGCGCTACACTCCTCCCATCTAGGAGTGGACCCGCCTTCGGCGTCCACAGCGGGATTCGAACCCTGGCGCTCTGATACCAATGTAACGAATTGGTACGGGAAGCTTGGCCCGTTGGGTCAAAACCGCGGTGATTGAGGGTCTCCGACCCTCAATCCATCCCGTCCAATCGCCCACAGGCCAGGGACCCGTTGAAGCCATGAGGACAGGCCGGCCCGCGCCACACAGCCGGTCACGACCAGGTGCCGGGGAAAAAGACTTCGGAAGGTCTTCGTTCAGACGCTGCGGGTTGCATTATCTTACTCGTTATCTATATCGCAAGTGGGGTTGCTGCATGTGCGCCTTTCAAAGATTTTCTCTTCGAATGCTCAATGCTTGAAGGAAACACATACGTGTGAACCAGCTTTCGACGACTTTACTACTCACGTACGTGTTATGCACAATGGCCGAGTACCTTTGTGGGGTTCGGGTGGATTTTGAATCACTGTTGAGACTGCTGAATTTTCGTTATGTTTCCGTCAAGCTTTGACATAACCGATCGTCGTTAAACACGAAACTCTTTGACAGGTTCGGAGCTCAGAAGACAGATGGTGTCTGTCTTGCTCCATATCTTTCGCATGTTGGTTTGATCGCTGAGCCCGCGGCGCAGATGCCTCGGCGATCACTGTTCAAGGGTACTGGCTGGATGCAGGCTGGAGTGCCGTCGTTTTGTGTTGCGCTTTTCCACGCGACTCCTCCCTGGCCAAGATCGCGCGAGCAAAGCGAATCTCGTCACGCTTTGCGAGAGGAGCGAATTGTGGACGGAGACAGACGCGAGTGCCCCTCCCGGCGTCGTGTTGGAGTTCACGTATGAGGAACTGTTCCTATATGACTACCTGTAAAAATACTGTTAGAAGCATCGGATCCTTCCTTTATTTAGAGTTCCTCGACATATGTTGTGAAAGGGGATGGCCGAACACCGTTCCACTGATTTCGGCATTTTGCCCAGCACAGATTCACATCCCCCTCTACATTATGATGCCATCACCTTACGTATAAGATACCGCTTTCCCTACCTTTCTTGCAACTATTCTGTGTCGGCTGCCGCAGGTCACCGTCGGGAAAATAATTCGCGCTATGGAAAACGTCCTAAGACGGTTCCCCTCTCACATGCGCCACTATGCGCATGAGCTCCAGGCAGCTCAGCATGATTCATAGATGACCGTCAGGCATGGGTCACGAGGATAGCCTGCCCAGATGTTCTGACCTCTTGCGCGACAACAGGTATCATCATGCGCATCTCTGCCATCATTTCGGGTTACGAGTTTGGGGGGGAGGGGGGCGTTCTCCTCCAATCCAATCAGCACAAACCATTCTCGCGCATGGCACGAGGCAACAGCGTCGTCATGCGCAACTTGCCCGCGCACACCCCACTGGGGCGGGCTGGTGAGGGGGTGGACAGTGGGTGCGCGAGGTGAAAATGTCGGGAACATCCGCCTTAGGAGCGTCTCCCTCCCCCGTCACTCCACCACTCCCTCAACGCCACCGCTGAGCGATCCGCAGCACACTGCGCGCCGCAGGGCTCCTGCACAAACCGCAGCAGCAGCACCAGGCAGGGGAGGGCCCCAAGCCGTCACCCACCGGTCGCGAGCACCGTGCAGTTGAGGCTCAACTTCGGCTTGGTCAGGCGCTACTTGAGCCAAGCGCGAACTCTACCTCGCCAGGAAGTTTGCAATAACGCCGCGCAGTTTTCGCTACCCTGGTTTGAGCCGAAACACCAGCTGCTTACAGGAAAACTGGAGCTCTTTCTCCCGTCTCCAAGCTGAGCGCACAGCAGCCACTGCCGCATGCACGTCCTTCACTGTCAGGCGTTGCCTTGACGAATTCGCCATCAGTCTCTGCTTTCTTCTCCCCCCCCCCCCAGCATTAAAGCATCTGGGCACAATGGCCGACCCCTTGTGTCGCCACCGCAGAAGCAGCTGCCACGCATCCCATGCTATCAAGTGCAACCTGCCGACCGCGATCGCTGCCGAGCCACCCTGCTGGCGTCGTGCGGCCATCCCCGTTCTCCTCGCTCTTCTCCTCCTCCTTCAGCCGGCCTTGTCCGCGCGCAGCCTCCCCCGCACGTGGTCCTCCCACGCGTCAGCCGTCCCCTCTGCTTCTTCCGCGAGCCCCGCGATGCAGCCCACGCTGGTGGGCTCCGGCCTGCGGCTGAGCTTCAGCGCACGTCCCAAGCAGTCCTACTGCCTGCTCACCGACCCCTGCCTGCACGTCAACGTGCTCATGGACGCGCCGCCGCGGGGCGCGGAAACGAGCGAGGCGGGGGGCGGTACGGGAGAAGCGGGAGTTTCCGCGGAGTCGGAGCCGCTTCTGGCGCGGAAGCTTGGAATCCGCTCCGGAGCGCACACCGTGGAGCTCTGGGCAGGCGACGGCTCCGGCGCGGTCGAATCTGCGCGGCTCGGCTCCGAATTGCAGCCGCTCCTTGGAGCCGCGCTCCTCGACGGAGTCAACGTGCAAGCCGCGATATCTGGGAGCGTGACGGCGGCGCGAAAGCCGCTTGCGCGGTCCGACGACGGAGAGGTGGAGTTGGAGGCGGCGGAGGGAGGGCGGTCCGTGCTGGTCACTCTTTCCCGCTGCCGCGTGCGATTGTTGCTACGCCTGCTCCAGCACCGGCAGGAGCAAGAGGAAGAGGGTGGCGCCGCCGAGCGCGCAGCCGCGGGCCTGCCCATGGACGGCATCGCGTCGCCTTTTCTGTCATCCTCCTCTGGTCACGCCTCCCCATCCTCACTGGAGTCCACCGACGAAGCGCGACTCTCGGCGCCCTCCTATTTCTCGGTCGAAGTGCTAGACTGGGACATGCTAAGCGGGCCGCACGGAATCATGGGCCAGATTTTCCCAAACCGCGCCACGAAGCGTGAGTTTGCGAGGACTTCCCACACTGCAGAAGACACCATTCCCTCGTCCACCTCCTTTCCCTCCCAGGACAGTCTCTCTCATCTTCCCCTACAAAACGAAGGCACGGACGGGACCAAGGAGGCCAGAAGCTCACGCTACGAGGGGACGTGGCGTGACGACGCGCCCATGGCGCCCGTCCGTGAGGCGCTCAGGCGGCTCGAAGCAATGCAGCCCGCAGCCAGCGAGCTGGACGGCGTACCGGAGGACTACCTCACGACGGGGCTGCTGGAGCCGGACTGCATCTTCTCGCGCTTTGACCACGAGGACGCTGTGGAGGCGGCGCCCTCTCTGCTCCTCCTCTTCCCCGATGACGACGCAGACGACGAGTCAGCCAGAGGAGCGGTGGCGGACGGTGCCTCGGGGTCGCAGAGAGGGAGCGCAGGGGGGGAGGAGCTGGAGAGGAGCTCGAGGGAGGAGCACGAGATGGCGCTGGTAAACGTGCACCCACACGGGGCCGGCGTGCTGCTGCTCAACCGGAGCAAGCGACGGAGAGAAGCGGCGAGGAGGTCGCAGCAGCGGGCGGGCAAGCAGAAGATGCGGCGCGTGGAGACGGCCGCGGGGGCGGCCTGGATGGAGAACGGCGGGTGGTGGCTGCACTGACCCCGTGGGTCGCAGTGGGCGCTTTGCTGTCCACGCTGTTTCGAGTTGTGTCCATCTCTCCTCCCTTGTCTTGTCTCCCAGCGGAACTCGGTGCGATGGACGGGGCTTGCACAGCGTGCCTCCTCATTGGCTAGAGTGGAGGAGCCCCTGTGCTTGCCCTCGATTCACAAATCGCTCCTTTGGAGGCTGGCGGTGTGCTCGTCGACCCGCCGGGATTCCTGGTCAGGTGGTTGCAGAAGGCAAGGCAGCAGACACTAGCGTTGGATTTCGGAAATTCAGCTCTGGTTTCCTTCTTGGGCAGGGAATAACCTGGCGGTAGTTGACAGAGTCTGGCGGAGGAGGCGGGCCTGGCAATGCGGGTGCTTTGCGTATTCTTGCAGACTTTCTGTGGAAGCCTGCACAAGTTTCATCCGGAGGTCTTGCCAGGGCTGGCTGGCGCCTATCAACCAACATCTTCCTAGGTCTGTGTATTTGTGATATCCGCATGTATCATATATTCCCTTGTGTACCCTGCATTCTTCCTTCAACTGCTTCTTGTAGCCAGTGCACTGGAGAACATAAGTCTGAAACCTCGAGGAAACTTTCACGAAGGCTGATGGACGAAGGTGGCACATGTGGGACATGTTTCACTTGTCTCACATGAGGCTAGCTTTTTTTCTGTGAAAGACGGGGTAGCTTGACCGTCTGCTTTCCACATGGCATCAATGCAATGGTGGGATGACGCCTAGCCAAAATGTAATAAAACCACCGTGGTGAGTGCTACACGAGCAACAAGTTCGGTATGTAGAAGCGCTTGCATTGAACCTACATGCCAACAGATTGGGTACAGTGGCATCCCAATGTGAGAAAGAAGATTGAGACCGTGCATGATGTATACCCGTCCCCACCGTTGGATGCGAGCCGGTATGACCAGCTGTGTCGGTTGCCTCCTCTCCTGGATTCGCCACGAGCAAATTGGAGGTCAAATCCGATCCAGTCGCTTTCCCCTTCCTGTCGGCGCTGCCGCCACAGCAGCCGCGCAAAGCAGAGATGATACGGCTGCCAGCGACACCCGGCGATGCCAGGTGTTGCTGGCAGAACATGGGGGACCAAAGTGCGGCGTAGATGAGTGTGAATCTCACGAGACCAACATCAAGGAGACGTAGGCTGGCATCTGTGAGCGCGCCGATATGTAAACTCAACGGCGACCAGTAATCGGCTGAGAGGACTGAGACAAAATGAGGGCAAGCAACCGCAAGTCTTTGTGCCGTGAGATTCCCACTTGGTTCTTCTCGATGTGTGATTTCTACAAATACACTGACCTGTTGACTGGCAGCACACTCACATCACGCACGCAGGTGATGGAGTTGTTGTGATTTGTGCCGTTTCTGTACAGTTTACTGTGACCACTCGGCCGTGTCCATACTCGTGCAGATCCCTGAGGCAGGCGGCCCTGGTGACACCGGCGCGACGACAGGCGGCGGCCTACCCGTCTGGAGCTGACCGACTACTGTTCCAGAGCCCCAGATGTCACCGGGACTCCTTGCTGTGCCTTCTACGTCTTGCAGGCGCCTTTCGGCGGACTGGGCATGAGACCCATTTGCATGTTTTTGCATTATATACTCGCTGTCAGTCGATGGATGCATGCATGTGACCAGTCGTTGCGTGCGTCTTTTGATTCTGCACGTCTAGGTTCAGACGACGCAGGATTCTGACATGTGTGCGTAGAGTTATGGCCAAAACAGTGGTTTTGGGCCGGTTTTAGGACAGTTCTTGGACTGCCGCGTGCGACACCCGCTGTGCGCCGCGGCAGGTACTTATGCCCTGGACCTGTCATTTGTCATTTCTCTCTGCATTTACTAAGCTATTGGAGCTTATGAGACTTTGCGCGTCTCCCTAGCCTGATCCTTGCTGTTTCTTGCACCTGCCTGCTTGCTAGTGCATCAGCTGACTGGACAGTGTCGCCACGTCAGCAGCAGCAAGGCTAGGAAGCTTCCTAGCAGTTTCTCA
>SZWC01000049.1:598029-619545 GCA_023375785.1 Penium margaritaceum | reverse complement strand
CGGCCATGCTCGCCGACCGACTCGGTGGGGAGAGGGCCCATGACATCCGAGTGGACAAGGTCGAGGGGGGCGGATGCACGAGAGGCAGACAAGGGGTACGTGGACCAGTGCATCTTCCCCTGAGCGCAGTCAATGCACTCTGTGGGGCACGGGAGAGGGAAAGTCTCCGGGTCAAGGCCCGAGGCAGGCTGGGTGTGAAGCATGCTGTCCACAGCGGCAGAGTGGACATGGCAGAGGCGGCGGTACAAGAGGCGGGTGTGCTGAGGAGAAAGCGTGGTGGTGACGAGCACATGGCCTATGGCGGCCGACGAGGAGGAGACGGGAGAAGAAGAGGAGAGACGGGGAACATGCCACAGGTTGCCACGGGCGGTGGCGTGCAGGACGACAAGACCAGACGGACGCAACGACACAGTGCCAACACCACGCGAGTGCACGACATCCATGCTCATGCGGTCAAAGGCAGTCACGGACAGGAGGCTGAGCTCGAGACCAGGGACGAAGAGGACATCGGTCAGAAAGACGTCACCGGCAGGACCACGAAAACGAACGACGCCAACACCACGGACAGGTAACACCTGCCCGGAACACGTCCGGACACCGGAGACATCGCCGACGGGACCGAGCATACTGAAGGCCTCACGAGAGGCCGTCATGTGATGCGTGGCCCCGGAGTCGATGATCCAAGTCTCAGCAGGATCCTGGACCGGGGTCGCCAGATCACTTACGGTCACATGGCAACAGGCGAGGGACGCAGACGCGGTGGACGGAGGCGCGAAACGGGACTGCCAATCGTCAAGCCAAGCAACATCATCAAGGAGAGGGGCGGAGGAAACCACGGGCGACGATGAGACGGATGATGAAACGGGACATGACCGCAGCTCAGTCTCAGTCATGCAGGGCTGGGCAGCAGAGCAGGAGGTGATGCAACTCGCACTTCCCTGGGGAGGAGGGCGAGGCAGGCCGAGCTGGAGAGCGATGAACTGCTCCAGCTGACGCTCACGGGAGGAGGGTCCGGGAGTGTGGACGGAGTGCGGAGTGACGGCGCCGGAGCTCGGGTAGTAAGAGAGCTGCGCTGGTGAAGGAAGCGGGGGCGCCGACGGCTGCGGGTAGTACTGTTGCGGCGCGGGTGTCTGCGGGACAGGCGGAGCTGTCGGAGTGACCGAGCCGCTGGACGAGGTCAAAGTGGTCGGGACAGCAGCGGCGACGGCGGCAGAGGCGAGGCGTCGCTCCCGCTGGCGTCGCATGGTAGCGACGATGCGCGCCTCGTCCGTCGGGATAGGGCACGTGTACCATCCATGCCCGGGCTGACCACAGTTGTGGCAGACCGAGCCAC
The DNA here is from genome assembly GCA_023375785.1 of Penium margaritaceum. Lineage (NCBI taxonomy): Eukaryota > Viridiplantae > Streptophyta > Zygnematophyceae > Desmidiales > Peniaceae > Penium > Penium margaritaceum. The sequence goes on along the minus strand of SZWC01000049.1, from coordinate 618,212 downwards.
TACCGCTGGAACCTGTCGACGACTGCTGCTGCTGCTGCTACGGCTGACCCTTGCCTTTCTTGTTCCGGTTCTTCTTCTTCTTCCCCAACGACGAAGAGGTTGCTGCGGCGGGGGAGGCGACGGCCACGGAGGCAACGGCAGGGGAGGCGACAGCGCGGGAGGCGACTGCAGGAGATGCAAGCGCCTCCGTACGATGGAGCTGGTACTCCTGGCGAGCTTCCTCAATACGGAGGAAGAGCTCGTATGCCCAGGGCATGAGGGTGCCCTGGGTTGCCATGGTGGAGAGGACGACCTGCGGGTAGTGTACGAAGACATCGGCGTAGTCGCTAGTGGCGCCGCGCTTTATGGTGAGGAGCGCGGACAGAGGGGGCGGAGCAGATGTGCCGAGACGACGGAGGATGTCCTCCGCCCGCTGCCAGTAGGCAGTGACCGTTTCGGTCTCCCCCATACGCAGGGAGTTGAACTCCCGGAGGAGACGGCTGATCTCAGCGTCGCTGGACAGGCGATGGGGCCTAGTGAGGACGTGCCAGGCGGCTGCGGGGTCTGGGATGGCGCCAGCCGTGACGTCGCCGAGGAAAGGTTCTAAGGCCAGGCGGGAAGCTGGAGGGGCGACTGGGACAAGGGCACGGGCAGCGCGACCAGCGTCATACAACTGGTCGGCCTGGGTGGAGTCGTAAGGGAGGGTGTAGTATGCCCACAGACCCTCACCCTGCGCCCAGATCCGGAAGCTAAGTTCCCAGCTTCGGAACTGCTCGCCGGCCTGAAGCGGCGGCGGCGGCGTCTCAAATTCCTTCTGCCTGCGGCTGGCACCCGGAGTGGGGCCAAGGACGGAAGTGACTGTCTGCCGCTGATGCTGAGTCTGCTGTTGTGCCAGGTAGTACGTGGCAACAGACACAGCTGGGCTGGCGTGCCCTGGAGGTATGAAGGACGGCAGCGCGCTAGTGGCGGTTTGGGAGACGACTGGCTGCAGCGCCGCAAGCTGTTGGGTCAAGGCGGCGAGTTGCTGCTGAAGAGCAGCAAGCGGGTCAGGGGTGCCGCCAACGTTACCCGTGAGCTGCTGCTGCTGCTGCTGCTGTAGAGGCGGCGGCTGCTGCTGTTGCAGGGGCGGTGGCTGCTGCTGTATGGGCGGCGGCTGCTGCTGCTGCAGCGGTGGCGGCTGCTGCTGTAGAGGCGGCGGCTGCTGCTGTTGCAGCGGCGGCGGCTGCTGCTGGATGGGCGGCGGCTGCTGCTGCTGCAGCGGTGGCGGCTGCTGCTGTAGAGGCGGCGGCTGCTGCTGTTGCAGCGGCGGCGGCTGCTGCTGGATGGGCGGCGGCTGCTGCTGCTGCAGCGGTGGCGGCTGCTGCTGTAGAGGCGGCGGCTGCTGCTGTAGAGGCGGCGGCTGCTGCTGGATGGACGGCGGCTGCTGCTGCAGCGGCGGTGGCGGCTGCTGCTGTAGAGGCGGCGGCTGCTACTGCTGCAGCGGCGGCAGCTGCTGTTGCAGAGGCGGTGGCTGCTGCTGCTGCAATGGCGGCGGCGGTTGGTTCTGCTGCGGCGGCGGCGGCAGCTGTTGGTCGTGCGGCGGCGGCGGCTGCTGATGCTGCAGCGGCGGCGGGTGCTGCTACTGGTGCTGCAGCAATCGCTGCACGAAAGGAGGGGTGGGGGTCCCCCCATCAGAGGAGGACCCCTCGTCAGGACTCTCAGCCATGCCTTGGTGTCCTCTTCCCTTTTTTTTGTTTTTTGTTTTTTTTTCTTCTTGTTGTGTTGAGGTTTCAACAAGGGGTTTGGGGAGTGGGGGGTCTACCCACTCCTCTAGCCTTCCCCTATTCCCCTTTCACCCTCCCCCCTTTTTTTGTTGATGATGTCAGCAGTGACGTCAGCAGTGACGTCAGCGGTGATGTCAGCAGAGAGGTGCTAACGTCAGCAGCGGCGGGTGTAGGGACCGCCTCTGCTGCTGTTGGTGCTGATGTTGTTGCAGCAGCAGCAGCTGCTGCTGTTGCTACTGCTGTTGCTGCTGGTGCTGTTGTTGCTGCTGCTGCTGCTGCTGTTGCTGCTGCTGCTGCTGCTGCTGCTGCTGTTGCTGCTGCTGCTGCTGCTGCTGCTGCAGCTGCTGCTGCTGTTGCTGCTGTTGCTGCTGCTGCTGCTGCTGCTGCTGCTACAGCCGTGTGCTGCTACTGCTGCTGCTGTTGCTGCGGGTGCTGCAGCTGCTGCTGCGTGTGCTGCGAGCTGCAGCAGTTGCTGTGGCTGCTGCAGCTGCAGCAGCGAGCTGCTGCAGCTCACTGCTGCAGCTGAATGCTGCTGCACCTGCTGCGTGCTACAGCAGCTGCTCGCTGCAGCTGCAGGCGGCTGCAGCAAGCTGCGGGGGTGGGGGAATTGTTTTTTTTTTTTCTCTTGTCACAGCGGGCAGCAACCCGCTGCCTGCTGCGAGCAGCGGGCTGCTGCTCGCACAGCAGCAGCGAGCTGCTGCTCGCTGGCAGCAGCGGGCTGCTGCTCGCTGCTCGCTCGCTGCGAGCAGCGGGCAGCAGCAGCCGCGGCTGGCAGCTGCTGCTGGCTGCTGGCTGCTGCTGCTGCAGCAGTTGGCGGCTGCTGCGGCTCGTTGCAGCAGCTGCTGCAGCCCGCTGCTGCTGCTGCACGCTGCTGCAGCTGCTGCGTGCTGCGGCTTCTGCCTGCTGCTGCTGCGGGCTGCTGCTGCTGCTGCTGCATGCTGCTGCTGCTGCTGCACGCTGCTGCTGCTGCTGCTGCAAGCTGCTGTTGTTGCGGGCTGCTGCTGCTGCTGCGAGCTGCTGCTGCTGCACGCTGCTGCTCCTGCTGCTGCGAGCTGCTGCTGCTGCGGGCTGCTGCTGCTGCTGCTGTGAGCTGCTGTTGCTGCGAGCTGCTGCTTCTGCCTGCTGCTGCTGGTGGTGCCAGTCACTGCACCTGGGTGGCATCGCCGCGTGCGTCGTCGCCCACAGATGTCAGACGCCGCCTGCCGCTCACCTCCTTGCGTCACGCGTGGGGGTCAGTGCTGCCGAAAAAATTTCGGTAGCATTTCCCTTGGCCCAGTGGCCGTGGGAAAAATTCTGACGCCGCCACCAGGAGGGTCAATGCTGCCGGAAAAAATCCGGCAGCATTTCCCCTGCACTGGCGCGTATGGGGGTCCGCCGGCGTTGTCTGGCACCTGTCCGCCAGTCTTCTGCTGCTGCTGCTACGCTCTGGCTCTGATACCAAAAAAGAAACTATGCAGCGTGTTGGGGCAGCAGCGTTGTTGATGCAGCGTGCGGGCTTCCACGCTCGTTGCTTAGGTCAGCTGCCCCCTCAGTCTGCTGCTCTAGAGTCTAAGTCTGGAAGCTCTGGGTTTTGTTACTCAGAAACGCGCGCGCCAGAGTTAGCGCCAGAAAGCAGCTGAAAACTGACAATGACTGATTAGGAATGAAGAATGAATAACAATGGGAGACCCCTCCAAGTTCTAGGCCCCCCCCAGCTCTGTAGAGCTTGTTACTCAGTTCAACAGCCAATCAGAAAATAGCTCAGTTCAGGCTGGCAGGTTTTCTCGGTGAGGCCTGCCAGGCAGCCGACAGCCCAAAACCCGGGCGTCGTCCGTTTTGCCTGAAAACTGGACCATACCATAATACCGCCGCTGCGAACGCAGCCGTGCGGTCAGAATNGATGCAGACGCAATGGGACGCGCTGGATGCATGCAAGCAGCAAATGCGGTGTCAATGACCGCCGGCAGCACGATCGCCGAGGAGGCCTGCCGATGGAGCTGAGAGCGTCGCCTGAGAGAGGAGGCTCCAGCGAACTGCGTGAAGACCTCAGCGTGCGTCGGCTCCACCGGACGACACTCCATCGGCGTCGAGTCTCGCCGTCAGTCATCTGCACGCCGATGTACACAAGCCGGGAGGACACAACAGAGCACAATGAGAGATACGAAAAAACCAACAAGAACACGTAACCAGTGCGACTGCGTCCATCTGGGCTCCAGGCCCAGTCGCTGTCGGTGTAGCTGTCAAGAACCACCAAACACTGCCGGCAAAAGCAGAGTCTGAGGTACGGCGTGGAAACCACGTACCGCACCACTCACACAGCCGCCTGGAGGACTCTAGCACGTGGAGCCTGCGAAAACTGTGCAAAGAGGTTGACGGTAAAAGCGATGTCGGGGCGTGTGGTAGTGGCCAGGTACATCAGAGATCCGATGAGGCGAAAGTACAAGGTCACATCCACTGTCTCCCCCAGCTGTGTGGGATCGTCCACCTTCAGGACGTCCTGCTTGTCAGGTGTGAGAGGTGTGGAAGCCGTGGGCACTGCGCCAAGGAGGTCATTGAAGCGCTCCCCCACAACGCGTGCGTATCAGGCTTGATGCAACAGAAGCATCCGGCGTCTGCAGTCTCGTACAATCTCCATGCCAAGAAACACCGCTGCAGGACCAAGGTCCTTCATCCTGTAGGCAGTATGGAGGACCGCCTTGGCTTCCTTCACGACCTCTATGGAGGGAGACGCGATCAGGAGGTCGTCTACATAGACTAGGATGGCAGTGAACCGCTCAGGCGCCTGTTGGATGAAAAGAGAGGGATCTTCTTCGCTCTGTGCATATCCCGCACGAGTGAGAGTGCCTGTGATCTCCCGGTTCCAGCACAGAGGAGACTGTTTGAATCCGTACAAGGACTTGCACAAGCGCCAGACCTTGTCATCGTCCTCAAGGCCTGGTGGCTGGGCCACGTAAATCTCCTCATCCTGAGAGCCATGGAGGAACGCATTGTTCACATCCATCTGGTGCAGTTCCCAGTCATGCTGAGCCACCACACCAAACAGAGCGCGAGCTGAGGTCATGTGGCCAACAGGGGCAAATGTGTCAATGTAATCAACGCCCTCGATCTGAGAGTACCCCTTGACGACCAAGCGAGCCTTGTGGCATTCCAGTGAGCCATCCGGCTTCACCTTCTTACGAAAGACCCACTTGACCTGATTCGCCTTCCTCCCAGGTGGAAGGTCGACTAGTTCGTAAACTCCGTGCTCTTGGATGACACGAATCTCATCCTCGCAGGCGGCACGCCAGGCGTCGGCATCCTCTGATGAGAGGGCATCCCTCAGTGTGCCCGGAGCAGGCGCCAAAGAGGGAGAGCTCTGAGTGGCGAGTGCACACGCCTCAGAACAGGGCCTGACGACCACAAGGTCAGCTGCTGCATCACAAGCGGTAGAAACTCGCGGGTGACGAGATTGTGCCCTACAGGACACGCTGGATGTACCTCTGTGTGATCTGTACAGACACTCAGGCCGAGGACCTTTGTGCCGGGATCGCCACTCGCAACGCTACGAGTGGAGCGCATGGGTGCGGGACCTGACACTCGCTGGGCTCTGGAGCGCAACGGTCGAAGACGACCACCGAGCTCACGCGAGTAGCCTGGGCTCGAAGGGCTGACCGCAGGCTCACAGACAAGCACGACCACATCCGGTGAGGACTGAGGCACAGGGGCAGGTGACGCAGTGGGAGGAGAGGCTGGTGAACGGATGGGAGACGCAGGACTGGGAGTGACAGCAGGACCGCCCACAGAGACAGGAGTACCGGCGGATGTCTATGGGGCACGAGGGTGTAGGAGAGGAGACAGGTTGGATGGGAGAGGTCTCTGGGCCGACAACGATGATCGCCGGGTCATCAAGAGCCGGAGATCGAGAAGTGGAGGGGGCTCAAACGGACACATCAGCCGGACGAGAGGTGCTTGTAGGCTCAGTCTCCCCCATCCGTTGAGAAACCTCACACGTAGGAACGTGTGTTACAGACATCGATACAATCGAGGTCAGATCGCGGTAGGTGAGAGACTCAAAGAAGAGCGCGTCGCGGGACTCAATAATGCAACGTCGGGCGGGGTCCCAAAAAGGCCAGGCCTTCGACCGCGGGGAGATACCAACGAAGGCACACAAGCGACCCGGCAGAGAGACCTTGGACCCCTGCTGATCCTCCGTGTACCACACAGAAGCCACTGAGCCCCAGACACGAGCAAGACACAGATCTGCACGGTGGACAAACAAGAGCTTATACGGTGTAACGTGGTCCGGAAGAGGACCGTGCGGGAGGCGGTTCCAGACCCACGTCATGTAGGCGAATCCTTCGAAAGTGAAGGATTCTGGGAGACCGCACTCAGACCGCATAGCACGAACCGCATTCTCCATGGTGCAGTTCCAGCGCTCAGAGACACCGTTCTGCTGAGGAGTGGTGGGAGTAGAGACCTGGTGAAATATCCCACGCTCGGCAAAGAAACTGTCCATTACGCCATGAAACTCACCGCCGCGATCCGAGTGGAAGGTATGCAGCGAGTGGCAAGACTGACACTCAGCCATCACTAGCCAGAGAAAAACCGCGAGAGCGACATCACTCTTCTGGCGTAGGCTGTAGACCCACCGCATCCGGGTGAAGTCATCGGTCAGGGTCAGGACATATCGGCCCCGATCGGATAAGGACTCGACAGAGAGAGGACCGAGAAGGTCCGAATGGACCAGCTCGAGGGGGCGAAGGGCTCGAGAACGGGAGTCAAGGTAGGTGCAGCAATGCATCTTACCCTGAGCGCAAAACAGACAATCGGTCTTGGGTAGCTTCTCGAAAGAGGCCGCATCAAGACCGAGGGAGGGCTGTGTCCTAATAAGCTTCGACACAGTGTCGGAGCCCACATGACACAGACGTCGATGCAGCAGGCATTGGTGCTCAGCAGACATGACACAAGTGAAAAACACACGAGCAGGAGGGGAATGGCAGTAAGGAGAAGAAGAGATCTGAGGAACATGATACAGAACAACCACGAGAGGCACGGAGAATAACAGTGCGAGTATCAAGAGCAGTCACTGTCGTAGAGTCGACAGTGTGTTCCACAGAGAGTCCCATTAAAGTGTAGGCACAATCAGAGAGCAAGCTGAGCTCAAGGTCAGGCACAAAAAGCACGTCGGAGAAATACAAGGGGCCAGATGGACCATCGAAGCACACAACCCCAACACCCTAGACTGGCAAGGACTGACCAGAGCCTGTGCGAACGGAACGAACAGACGCCACAGGACCGAGGACAACGAAGTCACTACGATAACATGTCATGTGGTGAGTGGCACTGGAATCGATGATCCAAGTGTCACCCGAATCACGACTGGAGGACGTCACGGTGCAACGGGTAATGGAACACTCGGCTGCAGACGGGCGCTCGGCAACAGAGGAGGGAGAACGACGAAGGGCGCACAGGTGAGACTCAGAAATCCAATCTGTACTGTCAGGCCCATCATCATCACATGCCAGCTGTGCTCCCCCGCACGATTCATCACGAGAGACAAGAACAGAAAAACGAACAGTCTGTGAACCACCCGGCTGTGACGACACACTCGTACCTCCCTGAGAGCGAAGAACCAGGAGCTGACGGAGCTCGGCGATGGTGCGGTCACGGGGGTCCGGGTCTCCGCTGCTCGCCGGTGGGGAAGCGGGAACTGCTGCAGTCATGGTCGTCGCGGGACCAGAGGCTGTGCTGCTCGATGCAGACCGCTGTGCGTGTGCAGCCTGAAGACCTCTAGTGATCCGCGCCCAGTCGAGCGGCTGCTGGCACTCAGTATAGTGGTGAGCGCTTCCTCAAATGTAGCAGTGAACAATGCGTCCACTACAACCGCCTGATGACTGCTACTGTGGTGACTGCTGCTGCGGTGACTGCTGCTGGACCGAGCCACGCTTCATTCTGCTCTTCTTCCCCTGTGCTGCTGGTGCCACACCCTGCGTCTGAGTCGGGATAGCTGGGGTGGAAGGGGAAGAGGATGGCATGCCTAAGGATGGAGAAGTGAACTACGAGAGAGGCGTCGGTGGTGACGCGATGATCGGTGCAACAAGTGAACTCTCTTGGTGGACGACGGCTGCCTCACGAGCGGATGTCACCTGGACAAAAAGCTGATGCACCCAAGGGAGAAGCTGAAGGGACGTGGAGAAAGGCTCGAGCGCGGCGTCGTTGTACCTCGTGAAGATGTCGGCATGCTCAAGACGGACTCCGATCATGAGCGTGCGAAGCGCCCACAGCTGTGTCCCTCCTGCGGTCCCAATGCGCGTGTAGATGCGCATGGCGCGCCGCCAGTAAGCGGCTGCGGGCTCGGTAGGTCCCTGACGAAGGGAGTGGAAGGCGCGGATGTGAGCCGCACGCGTGGCGTGCATCTCTACAGCAAGAAGGGACAATGTCAGCTCCCAGCCCCGACTTGGGTCAGCACTCGCGCGGGTGCCGGCCTCTCCAAGGAAGGGGCGAAAGTCCACGACAGTCTCACGAGGCATGGCATAAAGAAGTCCACGCATCACTAGAGCCGCTGTTAGCACCTGAGCACGGTCCGTAACCTGGTACTGACTGTGGTAGTATGGCCAAACTCCCTCCGAAGTGGCCCAGACCTGGAAAAGGGTCTCCCAGTAGTCAAAGCCGTCCTCGTTGACATATCGTGGGGGCGGTGTCTCGAAGTCCTTAGGTTGCCGCTCCGTAGGGAGAGCAACCACAGGATGGGAAAGACGAGGGATGGGGAAGACATCGGGACGAGGAAAGTCACCAAGGTAGGTCTCAGGCGAAGATCGGATGTCCGGGAACGGGGAACTGGAACGCGTCTGCAACTGGCGAAGACGCTCCTGAAGTACGCGAATCTCCCTCTCTAGAGTGTCATCATCCATGCCTGGCATATAAGGGTCCTCCTCCAAAGGATCAAGAAGTGGCGGATTCTGTCCTGCTGCTCTCCTCGGTGTAGATGCTGACTGCGGTGCAGAAGGTGTGACATCGCCGACTCCCCCGGAGGTGTGCTGTGGTGCCATGGACTGACTCTGAAGAAGATCAATGAGCGTGCGGATGGCGTCGGTCTGCTACTGCTGTAGGCGACGTATCTCATCCTGCTGACTCCGCAGGTCCGCAATGGCCTGCGAGCGTGGGCTCATGACCCCGGAGGAGGAGGAAGAAGGATCTATTGGTCCTTTGCCCTTGTCACCGGTCAGAGCCATGTCAGCGCTCAGTATGGGGCCGAACATAAAAATGCTCCGAACGAGAAACCGACAGCATTTCTCAAGGAGTTGAAACGTTCACAAAAATTGATGTTTTGACCCCAAAATTGCTGATGTCACCACAGCCGATGATGACGTCAACGTTTCTTGCACTAGCGAAAAAACACTAACGTTTTTTTCTAGCGTATTTTACGCCAGCGTTTTTTTTGGAAGGTCACGCGAACTCCGCGTGATCGGTGAGGGTGACCTCGTCACCCCTTGCTTGCGGCTGCACAGGGTCTACGCAGGGCAGCGTAGTGCCACGCAGGCCTGCGCAGTGCTCCGCAGTTTCTGCGCAGAAAAAGCAGCGTAGCAGATGCAATGCTACTGCTGCACTGCTGTTGCTGCTCGTGGCTGCTGATGCCGCCGCTGCTGCGAGCTGCTGCCACCGCTGCGCACTGTCAGTGCTCGCAGCCGCCGCCACAAGCTGTTGCTGCGAGCTGCTACTCCTCTTTTTTTTGTACAGGCTGGCAGCCAGACACGGCTACTGCTGCCACCCGGTGGTGGTGCTGCTGCTGTTGTTGCTGCTACAGGAGCTAGTAAATGCCGCAGCTCACCCGATGTGGTGGTGGGGACTGAGTGATGATGTCGTTGTTGAAAAACGAGTGCAACAAGTCCCAGGATACGGCGGCGGCAGTGACTCTCACTGCTGCTGCCGGTGCTGCGTCTCTGCGGCACAGCTCAGCGAGAGGAGTCTCGCTGCTCCGATACCATGAGAAAATGCGTGGAAGCTTCCTAGCGATATTGCCGCTGACTAGGCGTCAGTGCCTGGTCAGACGGTGATGACAGTCACAAGTCGTGCACACAACGGCAAGGGTCTGGCTAGGGGACACAAGGCAAAGTGTCAGAATGCTTCAATAGCATTTGCAGAGAGAAATGACAAATGACAGGTCCATGGAATAAGTACCTGCCGCGGCGCACGGCGGGTGTCGCACGCGGCAGTGCAAGGTCTGTCCCAAAACCGGCCCAAAACCACTGTTTTGGCCGTAACTCAGCGTAGACAAGTCAGAACACTACGCCATCCGAACCTACAAGTGCAGAATTTCAAGCCGGACGCTATGACTGGTCACATGCATGCATCCGGCAACAAACGGTGGACACACAATACAAAGACATGCAAATCGGGCCCATGGCCAGTCCACCGATAAAATCCTACGAGTTGTAGAAAAACTGCAGATGGTCCCAGACAGCATCCAGGACTCTGGGGCGACCGTCGATCAGCTCCGAGCAGGTAGTCCACCACCAGACGATGCCCCGGTGCCACCTGGGTCTGCATCAGGGATCTGCACGAGCATGGACACGGCCGAGTGGTCACAGTAAATTGTACAGGTCGACAGGAACGTCACAAATCACAACAACAGGCACTCCGTTACTTCCCATAGTGTCTTGCAGAGTGTGAGCACGTGTGTGCACATATTGGCGGTACCACACTCCCTTGCATCCATTGGTGCTATCCACTGGTCTTAGAGTGACAAGGGAGCTAATATCAACAGGAGGGAGACAGCATGTCAAATTGCGGTTTTACAATCCGACGTGTGGGTTGATCGTCGCCACCGCCCATCGCCGTAGCGGGTCAAGCACAGAGCATGTAGTTTTGTTTTTTTACCAGGTGTACCCTCAATGCAGAGGGAATGGAGAAGCCTCCTTAGCGACACTCAGTGTGAAAGGGTGTGCTGCAAGGGACACAACGCGACAGGCGGCGCTGTGTCGTGGAGAGACGGCAAATATATGCTGGAAACTGTAAAAATCAGTAACACGATGACACAAAGTAAGAGGAATCGTTTTAGGACAAACAGCCTCATGCAGAGACAGGCATAAGCTCTTGGTATGAGGGAGTAAACAACAACATCAAGATCTGGCTAAGTCTAGGACACAATGCATGAAGAACGAGGACCGTTTACAAATGAGCTCCTATGGAGCTCATATTGGGGCGTTGGGAGCTTGCCTAGCAGGCCCCTTCACCCATGCTGAGACCAAATGTGCAGGCGGAGATTAGAAACACCAATGAGCAAAAACCCATGCACAAAAGATCTCCTTGAAGCACCCAAACGTGCATCCGGGTGCCTGTGTCTTGACCCATCGAGATAATTTAACCAGTGTATAGAACATGCACATACATCGTCAAGACATGAGGAATAGATTTCTGACAATGGGAAGCTGAAACTGCATCCTTGGATATCCTCGAGGCAGCGGTACAGACCACCAAGTGACCGGGTCTTGACTATCGAGTGCCCATTTCTCGGCCACAGACAAGATACAATGAGTGAGGTATATCGCGATCAAGCATAAATGGGTCTCCCGCGGCACCAGTACAGCCCGGGTCTCATCAGATAAAGAAATCTTAAATGTCATGTACGATCATCCGGCAGCAATGGAGCATCACAGATAAAGACATCCACATTCTAAATCATCCTCGAGCAGTCTTGGAGTCATTTGCGCGATACAGTGGTCAAGAGGCCACTCAAATGCAGGGATGGGGAGAAGCACACACAACAACGCTCTCACTGGCTGACAAGCCATCGCCACCAAGATGAAGCTGCTGATCTGGTTGCCGGGATATACCAGGTGCATCTTACCAACAACGAAGTAGCTGTTGGAGAGGTGGCGGGGTCCAACAACACACACTACTCACTCACTCTGTACATCCCCTCAGACATTGGCTCGAAGGCCATACAATTACACTCCTCCTGGGCGAAGGAAGTCAAAGGCAACATAATATTTGAAGTGAAGAGCGTATCTCCCCCTCGCTCAAATGATCCTGGGAACAACGATCTCACAACTACAGTGCCATGGTGAAACTCATCCCCCATAGATGCGCGAAATCCTTCATGTGAAAAAGTTGGTAATGAAATTGGATAATTCGAGAGGACTAGGAGCTCCAAATGCTACCATGCCTATAACCCACGGATTCAACAACAGGATCCTATCACTCGCTACGTTTGAAGTCAGGAGACTGCCACAAATTCCAATCAGTGTCACAAGGAGGTTATGATGGGGACGTCATCTCACGCTTTCATCAAATTCATCATGTAACGGCTCACTTGTCAAACTTCAAGTGCAGTACAACCTCTGTGCCTCCCATTCTAGGCACTTCCGCTTTGACAGCCGCATCGACACCTGCTGATGCTTAGATTTAAAGAAATCATTGTAGCGGTCATCGAATCCATCTTCCTTTTGCTTCTGTTGGTACACCCAACACAAGGTAATGGCCTTGCACCCAGGCAGCAATAAAACATTCTTGTAAACACCATGCTCTGTGATGACACTGAGCTCCTTGTGAATAGCGTGCTCCTAGAGAGCCGAACCTGGAGCGGAGCGAGCCTGGCGGAATGTGTCCGGATGAGGCGAGAGCACTGTGTTGCCATGCATAGTGAAAGCTGTGGCAACAAAGGTGGTGTGAGCATAGTGATCAGACTGTGCAAGCACGATAGCAAGGTAAAACTCAGCCACGGCGAGAGAGTAGCCAAGTGAAATTTTGGGCTGGATCACAGCTGCGGCACAACTAGTGCGTCAAGACTAGTGTCAGGAGCAGACTGAACATGATCTGGGTCAGCTGTTGGGAGAAAAGGACTAGCAGGTGGCAGAGGGACAGGGAAGTTGGCAGCATTTAGGCTTAATCACTCCAAATCCATACACACCCTGAGTTGTGTACAAGAATAGAACATATGACGAGGATCCTTCTAAGAATGATTTCTAAAAAAAGAGCAACATTTCTGGGAAATTTCTTGTATATGTATCATACATACATTCATCTTTGTACATCTCTTTGGAACATTCATTGAACTTATCCAAGTTGTAAATGATGTATAGCTCTCCAAGGAATCATTAAATGACATTCCTTTGCTGAAAACATTGTACAAACATTTTTTTACTTTATTTGATGTAGGTTGTGCCAAAAGAGCATTCCGTGTTAATTCTCTAATACTTCAGTCGACACTATTTTATACAGAAATATGTTCGCGCCTAACGGAGGTAGTTGCTGTGTGAAGCGGAGTATATTGCCAACCGAGAGCAACAGGACTGCAATAGCCTGGCTGGCGCGAGAGCGACAGTCAAGTTCTTGCTGCCACTGTCGCTCGAGTGGCAATCAGAAGATGATTTTTGTCTGCTTCGACGAGGGAACAGGGGCTAGGGAGGGGTGGTTCCGATTGTATATCGGGTCTTTTAACGTCGAGGTGTTGAAGGAACCGTTTCTTGTGCGAAAAGGCCCACGGAAATAGACAGTTCAGCAGTCAAAAATAGACTGAGATGTCGCATTAGTTTACACCAATTTCAACAGGGTATGAGTTTTGGGTTTTGGCACATGCGAGATCGAGAGATGGAGTCGAGCATCGATGGAGATTGATGCTCGACCCCCCCTCCCCACCAAGTCTCAATTGTATTAGGGGAGTGTATTGAGTATTGTATCTTACACCACGATTCAAAACAGAAGTGTATCCATACATTAGAACATTTTTTTTCCGTACGCACGATACACTACCCGCTAGATGCCCCCCCCCCCCTCCTCCGCTTTTCCGAAGAGTGAAATGGGAAATGTTTACGAATGTGTATCTACCCTGCAACCTGAATGGTACACACGTGTATTGATACACTGGTGTCTTTTTTTTTTTTTGCGTACGTACGATACACTACCCGATTCTCTCCCCCGATACACTCGTCATGTGTTGGGAGGGGGGGTGGGGGGCGGACGGAGTTGAAGCTCGTCCCCCCCTCAAAATCAAAAGCTTATTAGCGGAGTGTATAGGAAAGTCTATTTGATCATAAACAATTTAGTACACTAGTGTATCGATGCACTTGTATTTTTTTTTCTTTTTTTTTTTTTTTTCCGGGTATGTACGATACAATACCGAATACCCTCTCCCGATACACTCGTGATGTTTTTTTTGGGGGGGGGGGGGNCCCCCCCCCCCCCAAGACCCAGAAGTGTATTGGGGAATTGTTTCGAATATTATATCTAGCCTGCAACCTATTTGGTACACAAGTGTATCAATACACACGTGTTTTCTTCTTTGCGTACGTACGATACACTACCTGCTACTCTCCCCCGAAACAATCGCTAATAGTATCAGGGGAGAGTAGCGGGTAGTTAATCGTACGTACGCAAAGAAGAAATCTACCACAACACCTTTCTCAAAGCAGATATCACAACAATCTCACACATACAGATTCCAACTTCCATTTCAGACCACTATGCGGCCAACCTGGTACAACCAACTTTCTATACCCACCTCTCCACTAAATGCAAGGGCTACTGGCTCCTTAACACCTCCCTCCTCAAAAGACCATGGGCTACGAAAAAACTCCCTAACCTACTATCGGACTCCTAGACCCACTCCAAACCTATAATAGTCCAAGCCCTTAAGGCATTCAGCCAACAAGAATCCAGACGAACACAAAAAACCATAGCCCATATGCAACAACAGCTTGCAACAGCGCGCAGGGCCCACGCAATATCCCCCTCCACGACAGACTCCAGAAACATGAATTGCTGGGAAACCCTACTCAATAGCTATCTCAATACACGCACTACCTTCTTGCATCAAATAGCAGACGTCAACTGGCACACTCAAGCAACACTTCCCTCCCATACCCTCACCTCCCGCATAACAGCACAAAAAGCGCAAATGACCATTCTGGAGCTAACAAATGGTCTAGGGCAAAAAGTTACCAGCCAAGGCGACATTGAGTCAATATCCTACTCCTACTTTCAAGGGATGTACAAACCTCCTAGACAAGTCGACACATACCTCAAAACCCTCCCCCCAGATCGACGCAAAACACTACCTCCTCACATAGCACAGGCCCTCGCCGCCCCAATCACCGAGCTCGAGATCGCAAAAAGCATCCTTAGTCAGCCCCGCCATAATGCCCCAGGTCCAGACGGCCTCCGAGGGGAAGTATCCCGAACCTTATGCGGCAACAACCTCCATTTCACAACGTCTCTTCTCCGCTACTACCATCAAGTCCTTAACAACCCTTCGGAACATAGTCACCTCGCAGAAGCTTACACTACCCTAATCCACAAGAAAGGAGACAAAGACCAAATCTCACATTACAGACCAATATCCATGTTAGCTTTAGAATACAAGATCTAAGCCAAAGTACTCGCAATCCTTCTTAACAAGGCGCTAGTGTACATCATACACCAAGACCAGACAGGTTTGGTCAAAGGCCGAAATATTCAGCACACACTCTCCCAACTTCATGACGTCCAACATTGGGCCATTGAGAACAAACAACAATTGTACTTCCTTGTGGCAGACTTTGAAAAAGCATATGACACTTTAAGTAGACTTTACCTGATGCACTCCATGTTACACCTCAGTATTCCACTAGAATTTATGAAGTGGGTCCAACTCCTACATAAGAACACCAGCACATGACTGCTCATCAACGGAAAGCTCTCATCCCCCTCACCCTCCACTCCGGATTCCTCCAAGGGTGTCCCTTAGCACCCCTGTTTTTCATCTGTGCAATGGAGCCCATCTCAGCATATATCAAATGGCACCTACAAGGTTTCCCATCCCTGTCCTTCAACTATCGACGGTTTGTGGGATACGCAGACGACACAACCCTACTCATTCGCTCAGTCCAAGAACTCAACGGAACCCGACAGCTATTCAGAACGATCGCCAACCACATAGGCCTCAAAGTAAGCCCCACTAAAACTGTCATCCTCATTGGCGAGCACACCCACATCCCAACCCGACCACCCTTCCCCGTCACACACGGTCCAGTCCGCATTCTAAGCATCCAATTCCATTCCACTCCTATGACCGGGACAACTTGGGATCCTATTGTGAGCAAGATCAAAGCAGCCATCCCCCTCTGGAACAATTCTAGGAGCCCGCTCCGAACGAAAGTGGTCGCGATAAATTCCTACCTCAACCCAAAGTTCTTATACTACTCTTCCACCCTACTCCCCACGCAGGAACAACTCAACTTGATAACCAATACCCTCATGCAATTCCTGTCCTCCAACAAAGCGCCTGCAGACGCCCAAAGATTTATCCATCTATACACCCATAATGTTATTATCTGCCCACGTACAGAACAGGGATTAGCGGTTAAATGGCCATCTAACCTCGTCCAAGCACAAAGCGCGAAATGGATCTACGATTACTTCAAGCCTCGCCAAGGCAAATGGAAAAAAACAGTTTTAGACACCCAAAGCCTACCCAACAAAGGACACTTCTTCCCCTCTCACCCAAAAATACTCAACATCCGCAACCTCAAGCTGAGCTCATGATGGAAGCAAAACTTCTCTTGTTTCTTAGACACCAACCCCATAGTCCTCCCCCCAAATCTCACGTGGCAGGACATCTCCCTCGAATACGTAGCCTATAATAGACACCTCATCCAACCAAACTCTCAACCCTTCGGCACCACCCCTCAAGAACGCTTCCTCCTCACCTCTTTAACCCTCAACTTCTCTCCCAGATGCTCAGAAAAGCACCCACCCTTAGCCAAACTCGAGTACTCGAGGAAGTCCGACAACACCTCTCCCTATCTTGGATATCTATAATGACAAATCCACCTCTTCTTGCAGATATATACAAGTACACCCCGTACGTTACTCTACCCTCCCTCACGGGACTGCCTATCACCATCATTTATAAGTTACGACAGCAAGGACCCAAAATCTGGGACTACCTCCTCCAATTCTGCATGGTCACGGGCCGCTTGTACCGCCACCCATGGGCCCAACCCCGGCCTTTCCTTGGGCCAGACTGCACACCAGTATACATTAAAAAGATAATATTTCTCGGCACACCACACCAACCTGACATCCCTAGCTATCCCATAAAGAATGGAAATCCATCCCTCCAAGATCTCTACAAAGTCTTCTTACAACGTGAAAGCCCCTCGGCAACATCGAAGCAAAAATGGGAAGAAAAATATCCCAGCACCGTCTTCCAATGGCGATGTATCCACGACAACCTCCTCAACACCCCCCTCCTTCTTCGCCCACAAGATGTCATGCTCCGTATCTTTTATCGATCCATCCAAGTCAACCATAGGTACCGCTCCCCCCCCCCCCTCATCCCCACTCTGCCTACGCTATAATGAACCAGAAACAATAGAGCATTTCTTTGTGCAATTCCGCGACATCCAACCAATCATACAACGCCTCCGTAACCTATTTATTACCTTCTTCCCCAAGACTACACCTACACTACCCAACATCCTCATAGGACCCACCACCCCTACCAACGAACGTAGAATTTGGGAAATCACGCGAGCCACCATATTCCACCGTCTATGACAAGAGAGACGGACACAACCAACACAAAACCCCACCCCAACTATCCTGGCGACTACACCCCATCTCCTTCAAGAACATCTCACCCATGCGTCGTTAAGAGTAGCACAACTCCCTTCTGGCAGAAAAAGGAAAACAACCTTCCAACAACTTTACACCGAAATCACACATGCGCCCTTCATGTGCAGTGCACAAGAGGAAAGAGAACATCTCATAATCAGAATCACACAGAAATTCCACCGCTGGTGGAAACACCCAGGATTATATGAACTGTAAGTTGTTTGGGGGGGCGGGTTCAATTCCCGGGCTTGTTTTGGTGTCTTGGAGACCCTCCCGCTCCCACCGGTAACGACAACGGGACCAAAAAAAAAAACCCCGATACAAATGTCGTGTTCGGAAGGGGGGAGGGTATCGACGCTCGACCCCCCCTATGGTGGGATAAGGGGCATGGGTTGGGAGTGGTGTGTGGTCCCCAATGGGAAGGAGACTCTCGCCCTATCTTCCCAAATAATCCTCGTCCGGAACAAGACTTGTTCACAAAGGAAACAAAAATCACTACTGCATTGGACCTCCCATTTCCGCAATGCAGAATCAGGGCAAGGTGCACCCACCATACGTCTCACAACCTGTTTCCGCCTCTAGTGGAGACACCCCCGGTTATACAAGCTGTAGTTTGGGGGGCCGGGTTCAATCCTCGGGCTTGTTTTTGGTGTCTAGGTGACCCCCCCTCCCAACCTGGTTATGTCCACGGAGGGAAAAGAAAAAAGAAAAACGAGAGGCAAGTATTGCACGCAAAGCGTGCATAGGGTTACATAGTAACCGAGCAAAAGTATTCATATTGGTATCTCTTAAGAGGCTAAATAATTGCCCGCAATCTGGACCACATAATGGAAGGTTTTGCCATGAGACTTTACCTCATCCAAGGAAACCAAAACTGGTTGTAAATGGACTGCCAAACTAGCACCCGCATTCGTTCAAACTAATTTTTTTGTTCGTCCATGTGTGCTCTTAAACATTGTGTATGGTTTGGGCAAACTCTTCCTAAATTACTTCAAGCTATGCTAGATTTTTTGCAGCTTGTGTGGATGTAAAAGCTAAAAAAAACACAACCAAAAATTGAACGAATGCGCTTGACAGTATAGTATTATGTTCAGCCATTCACCAACATATTGAAGAAGAACCTCAAAAGGAATTTCTTCTCTTTTTTATGAATATGGTTTTTTATGATGAATTTTTTAAATGATATTAATTTGTTCTTGTGAACATGCTAGTTTCACACATCTATTATGAACTTCACAGAATAAAGCATGATCTTTGACAAATTTGGATGAATTTTGAATGTTTCATTATGTTATAAAAAATATGATGACGTAACTATAGGCAGAATTTAATTTAATTGCCTTCTTGTATGACGGTGGTTGAATTTTTTTTTTCAATTGCATTTTGACCCTCTTTGAAGCCGGGTACAAGAGTCTCAAGAGTTCAGCATGACGACCAGTTCCGTGAAACAGGAAGGGGCGAGGCCAAGGAGGAGCGACATAGAGGTAAAAGACAATAGTAAATTCTGCTCGCCAATGGACTGGAGGGGTTGTACCCAACCCAACGTACAGTCCTTACCCGTTTTTCCTGGCGTCAATGGACTAGTCATTCCGTACTATCTGGGGTCTGTCTTGACATCTAGGTCGATGTTCGTGATTTTTTTGTTCTGGGCCGACCCTGACTACGCGTCCGGGGACGTGGGGGGGCATACACTCCGACTGATTCTTGCACCCTTATTGGTGGATATGTCAGAAAAATGACCGATCCACCAATCACGATTTTCTTGAAGCATCTTTTGGCCACGAACCGATTGTAATAGGTTACTATCTAACCCAAAAAAACAAGAGGCAAGTGTTGCACGCAAAGTGTGCATAGGGTTACGTAGTAACCAAGCAAAAGTATTAATATTTGTATCTCTTAAGAGGCTAAAGAATTGCCTACAATCTGGACCACATAATGGAAGGTTTGCCATGAGACTTTACCTCATCCATGGAAACCAAAAACTGGTTGTAAATGGACTGCCAAACTGTCACCTACATTCGTTCAAACTATTTTTTTTGTTCGCCCATGTGTGCTCTTAAACATTGTGTATGGTTTGGGCGAACTCTTCCTAAATTACTTCAAGCTATGCTAGATTTTTTCCAGCTGGTGTGGATGTAAAGGCTAAAAAAAAAAAAAAAAAAACCAAAAATCAAGCGAATGCGCTTGACAGTATAGTATTATGTACAGCAATTCAGCAACATATTGAATGAGATTAATTTGTTCTTGTATTTTCAACATGCTAGTTTCACACGTCTATTATGAACTTCAAAGAATAAAACATGATCTTTGACAAATTTGGATACATTTTGAATTTTCCTTATGTTATAAAAAATAAGATGACGTAACTATAGGCAGAATTTAATTTACTTGCCTTCTTGTATGACGGTGGTTAAATTTCTTTTCTTTCAATTGCATCTTGACCCTGTTTGAAGCCGGATTCACGAGTCTCAAGAGTTTAGCATGAGGACCAGTTCCGTGAAACAGGACAGGGCGAGGCCAAGGAGGAGCGACATAGAGGGAAAGAACAAAATTAAATTCTGCTCGCCAAAGGACTGGAGGGCTTGTACCCAACCCAACGTACAGTCCTTACCCTTTTGTCCTGGCATCGGACTGTTCATTCCGTACTATCCGGGGTCTTTCCAGACATCTTGGTCGATGTCCATGATTTCTTTGTTCTGGGCAGACCCCAACTAGGCGTCCGCGGACGTGGAGGGGCATACAGTCCGACTGATTCTTGCACCCTGATTGGTGGATATGTCAGAAAAATGACCGATCCACCAATCATAATTTTATTGAAGCATCTTTTGGCCACGAACCTATCGTAATAGGTTACTACGTGACCCAAAAAAGACGCTCGACCCCCCCCCC